>JAAGKR010001238.1:0-67561 GCA_011419295.1 Clarias macrocephalus
GGTTTGAATTTGAAATATTGGGTTTAAAACCTTTTTTAGATTTAGAAATGTGGGTTTGGACTGTCGGGTTCTTGGCTTTAGTTTAGATTTGGAGTTTGGTGAGTTGGGTGTGTGGTTGAGATTTGGAGGACAGGGTCCTCAAATTCCTGATTCTTAAGCAAATTTCATCAGTTGGCAACATTGGGCAAAATTTAAGGGGCGTTCAAGTCAAACCGGGATTTTAGATTGTGCAGAGCAACAGATCTCAGTTGAATTCCCTTTATTTCTTTATATAACCCCCTGCTACACTAATGCACTTATCCCAGGGTTTCACTAGTGCTCGGATACCGTCAAGGTAGAGAGTTTTCTCGGTGCATGATCAGACCGCCTGCTTCATGTGGGAAACGCTGGCCTCCCAGGAACTCCTTCAGTGGCCCCAAACATGTAGAAATGGCTTGGAGTGAGGTCCGGATTATATGGGGTATGTGGGGAATAATTGTGTGTACAGTTAACACACATAGATGCATCTCTTCCGCAAGTCAGCAACAAGTTATGCATCAATTTCCACACATTGAATGTTCACGGAAACGGCTGCAGCGGGGTCCGAGTCACCTTGCCCGGGATATTCATTCACGGACAAACAACCTTCTTTAAAACGTCTGCAGCATTCAAAGGTTTTACTGCGGCGAAAAGTCTCATCATTGTATTGTGCTTGAAATCTAATGCAAATGTCAATCAGTTTAACAGTGACATTCGAAAGTCCCGGTTTGATTTGAACACCCCATGTTAGACAGTACTTAAGATGATGAGCTTCGTTATAAAGTCTATCAGAATGTGGCAAAATTCACCTTTTTTTTTTTTTAAAAACATAGTTAATGATCTTTTGCTCTCATGTGAGATAAGAATATAAATCAGAGATTTATACAGATTTATCAGAAGTTTTGCACCTTGGCTTGTGAACGTGCGTGGATATTACCTTGATGCGAAGTGGCTTCTGCCTCCAATCAGCAACGCCACAAAGCCATAAACCCAACAAACAGATAAAAGACCACATAAAAAGGCTCGTACACACAGCAGGAAATCGGGGAGGCATAACGCTGGTTTATTCTAGACTGTGCTTTATTATCGGGCTAAGCGGAGACGCATCATTCAGTAAAATTACAAAACGAGAGTCCAGGGAGCAGAAAGAACGCGCAGTTCCGAGGTACAGCAGGAGAAGTTAAAGCACTCTGTCTGCTAATAGCTCTCTCTCATCGGGATAGACTTGGCAATCATTCACACAGAAAAGCCAGCACCCTCAAGTGTGCTCAAAAATCCTCACAACTTCCTTTTATTCATTTCCTCTCTCTCTCTCTCTCTTTTATTTCTGTTGCTTGCCATTTGCCATCATGTCCTTGGATGAATTTCGGATGACACAGCAAGCTCTGAGATAGCAAGGAATGGCTGAGGACACACACACACGCAGAGGTTAGCGTCCCGGTCTCACGTAGGTGTCACAGCAACTCAAACGAGCCAGGGCGTATTATTGGATTGCATACTAATGAGGTCCAGGGGTGGAAAAGTACACGGGGAAATGTTTTTTTTTTTTTTTTTTTTTTTGCTGTAATGATGAGTCAAAATTATGCATTTATTATCTGCATCTAAAATAAGTTAGAAAAAAAAAAAGATCACAATTTCATAGCATCCAAACAACTTTGTAATAATTTTAAATATTGTATATATTTTCCCCTGATTTTCTCCCTAATTTAGTGGTATCCAATTCCTCAACCCGTCACTAGGGGGCTCCCACATTAAGGCTACTACTACTACCAGTCAAGGAGGGCCGAACGATGTGACGCCAGCCGACCGCGTCTTTTCAAACTGCACCGTTTGGGGCGTAACACACTCGAAGGACAACGCTATCCGCTCCTTCCGCTTGCGTGAGCTCATAGACGCCCCTGATTGGCTGTAGAGCCGTGATCGATGTGAGAGCATCAATAAGTGCCTTCCATCCCACCCCGCTGAGAGAGCTCGGCCAATCCGCTCTCTCCAGGCCCCCGGCTGCGGGAGGCTACAGCGTCACCCGGGAATCGAACTCACGATCTCTGGATGATAGGGCGAACACACGAAGTAGTGATTTATAAGATTTTGCCTCGATTCATTGTCCATTTTTTGCCGAAATCCATTAAAATGATGCACTGTATATACAGTATGTGACTCGAGTACTTTTCCACCCTGACGGAGGCGTCAGAAAAGCGTCAAACGCTAACCCATGTGAAGCTCGGTTGAATCCCGCTGACCTGTGAGAGAACCCGGGACTCGGTGCTGGTTTTTAATGAGGGAAGAAAAGCGCACAGAACATCCTAGTGGATCAGAACAATGCAACATCAGACACTTTCAAGAAAAAGAGGTGAGCAGTAGACCCTGGCGGCCATTTTTCATTTTACCACAACCGTTTCCAGATCCGTTCGCCCCGCCCCTCCCACATGCCAAGTTTCACTCTTTCATGTATTCATGTAATTTTAAGTTTCATTATCATTCAGTCCTTGTAGATAGAAGTAAAAGTCCTATAAAATATGCAAACCTATATACAGAGGAAAAAACAGAGCAAAAAAAATGTACAGTATATTCAGTAGTTTATGTATATATTTATATATAATAAAATAATAACACTTCTGCTCTGTTTCTTGGTAGTTTATCAACCATAAACATTTTTAAAATCATGTAAACAGTTGTAGCTGAAACGTCGCGCGAGAGGAAAAGCGGGAAGGTGAGACGTCTAGACGGACACGGAGCGAGGTATGGATTGAGAGCAGGACGAGCACTTCATGATACAACTGTTTGAACATCATAGCGAGCTTTCTTTCTTAGCGTACCTGAATGCTTATCTTTTTTTTTTTTTTTTTCTTTTCCCTTTCCGAAGAGGTCCGGATGGTGCGATGCGACATTCTTTTCGAGCAACTTTTCAAAATAACAAACCCGCTGCCTGGGGGCGAGTTCGGAAATCCTTCACAACCTGTATAATACAGCGATGCGATGAAAAGCATGACAAAAAAACAAAACAAAAAAAAACAATAAAGCAAGGCGCCGAACTATTAATGACGATCTGGAACGCAATCCCTTAATCAACACCCACCCACTTCCCCCCCCCCCACACCCCCCGTCGAGCAAAACCAGACGTAGCGAAATTACATCTCAGCGCTTCGAACGACGCTTGTAAACACGCTGTGGATGAAGATGCGAATGTTTTTTATTTCTGTATTTTTTTTTTTTTTTTAGGTTTGTAAAATATGTACTTAATGCCCGCGTAATCGGAACCCTAAGCGAAAAAGTTTTCTACTTTGCATTGCGACAGATCGGCTTTCCAGGCGGAAGTAAGAAGCTGAAGGTTGCAAAAAACAGCAGTGCCTCTGGTGAGTTTGACATCATCATCTTTATCATCGTCTTTGTCGTCTTAAATGGCGGCTAGCAGTGTTCGGAGCACAGTGCTAATGTTGAGAGGCAACCAGGTGACGCCGCGCACCTGTATCCGCTGGCAACCCGACGCTACATGCACTGACCGCTGAGTTCCGAAGTGTCACGGTTCAAATTAAAGCTGGCGCAATACTGCAATATACGTTGTGTCTGTCTTCGTGTGTGTGTGTTTGCAAAAGGTTCACAAGAGGGCCGAGAGGCAGATATGTCTAAGATAACGCGACGTCCCGTCCTAGTTCCTTTCGGAAATGATCCTGAATCTCTTGAAGCCTGATTCTTTTGAAACTCTCTCTCTGAACAGAGGAGGCCTTTTTGCATTTTTCAGTAGCATATACACATATATACATCTATCTCTAAGCACACACTCTGTCTCATACGCATATTTGTGTGTGTGTGTGTGTGTGTGTGTGTGTATGTGTTGGCATACAAGGTTATCAGAAAGGAATGCCTGCAGTTCGAGAGCTGCCAGATACGAGTCCCTTCCAGTTAGCTAAATTCCAAGCCGAGCTGTGGATCAAATTCCAGCATAAATCTACAAAAAAAAAAAAAAAAAAGAGAGAGAAAAAAGAAAAATCTACAGATTAGCTGGTTCTATATATATGTACACACATATAAAATATATGCATATAAATACATATAGGTTTTAGGGGGTTAAGTTAATATCATATGTATCCATATATACGCTGGAGGTGTGCATATATATATGAATACAGCTTTCTTTTTCATGTTCTGCAATACATATACATATTAAATGTACGCTAAATAGAAACGGGTTTGTTATATCTCAAACCTGCGATTTTTTTTTTCTTTTCTTTTCTTTTTTTAAACTACAAGTTCAGGATGCTGAGATTAAAAAAGGTAAGGCTGCGATATGGAACAACCCTTCCCGTGTAACCCTTCATCCCAAATGAGAAGAGAAAAAAAAATAGATATATATATATATTTTTTTTCCCAGTTGTAAACTAGCGAAGTGAGCAGCCTCAACAGGGCGTCTCGGACGATTTCTGCCGGTATTCAAAAGCATTATCAGCAATCTATATGTACGCATTTATACATATAATTTACTTATATATTCTACGTATACATCTGTTGTTGTTGTTGTTGTTGTTTTTTTTTTTTTTTGTCTCGTAAATACAACTCTTAAACCGATTGGCACAGCAAAGGAGATGCAGTGGTCTGAGTATGTTACAGCTACAGAGTCTTTCTTTTCCTTCTTTCTTTCATTTTTTTTTTTTTTGAATCGATAAAAAGGTTTGGTCTTTTTGGTCCCTACGCAACTAAGGAATGACGGATTAAGTCTCCCAGAGGAGTGCGGCCGCAGTTCTTCGTGGCAGCTCTCGCCTCTGGAAACGGACAGGCACTCCGAGATAAAGATGGCCATCCACAACCACACCAAGCGCGTTTCCTGAAGCGTCACATCCTTCCAAAAAGTTTCGTGTTTGTTTTTTTTTTTTTTTTTTCCAAATTCTTTTCTAAAATGTTTGTTTTAAAAAAAAGAAAAGAAAAAAGTTTCCTAGTCCCTTATTACAACACAATTCCCCAGCCCCAAAAGTGTTTTTTTTTTTTTCAAAAGTGTTTCTGTTTTTTTATTTATTTATTTATTCCCCCCCCCTCGTCCGTAGAGTCTCATCTTCTTTTTCATTAGTTGATATATTCTGTGGTTCTAAATGAGCAGGGTTCCTATCAGGCAGGCTGTGGAGACTCAGAAAGGGAGTCCGATGTGGTTGTGGGACACGGCGGCTCTCCTGAGTTTCCACCGAGCTCCTAAAGGTCCACTGAGCTTTCGCGGTGATGATGTGTCGTGCGCTGTGCCATCACCGCGTGTCCAACACACCCCTCAGTCTCACGTCCACACCCCCAGCCACGTCGAGCTTGTCCTTTTTGTGTTTCGTTTGTGTGTTAGTCATGTTATCGCCATGTGATCCCACTCTACAAAACCTGGAAACGAGGAAACAGAAGAATGGTCAATTCATCACGTTTTTTCTGTCAAAGGTAAAGATTTTAGAAAGGAACCATCGGTTATTGAGTTGTTTGGTAGAGGATCAGGCGCGGACTAAGATCAAGGACTCTGTAGTCGCCTAATCACATTCCTCACGCTCCTAGAACCATCCTGAGTCCTGGAGGATGCCTGTGCCATGTGATAACCTGCTCATTCAGTACAATCAGGTCGTCAACTGACTTCGTTTTTTTCCACATAACGTTGCTGAGTCTAGACCTGAGCAACTGAAGTAACCCCAGATCATAACACTGCCTCCAGAGGCTTGTACAGTGAACAGAATGCATGATGGGTGCATCGCTTCATGCGCTCCCCTTCTTACCCTGCCACGCCCATCACTCTGCTTTAGGCTCAATCTGGCTCATCAGGTCACATGACAATTTTCTATTGCTCCAAAGTGTAATCCTTATTCTCCCTAGCAATCTGAAAAATGGCAAGACAGGGGTTTAGTCCCAATCCTGTGGGATGTTTAGTCCCAATCCTGTGTGTGCATGTGTGTGTGTGTGTGTGTGTGTGTGTGTGTGTGTGGAAATACTCTTACTTTCACTATTAAAAATATATGTTTAGGTGATCTCTGATCAAGGTCACTCAGATCAGATATTTTCCGATCACATTCCTTCCTGTATTATAAAGTTGATGAAGTAGTTCAGAGCTATTGTGTTAGAAACCACATGTGTAACCCAATTCCAGTCATTTTAATGTTTGCTTTGCTTGATACAGGTTGATATCACTTCTGAAATGGGAATTACTTTTTTTTTTCTTCCAGCCAGGCAGTATACATCTTTGTTAAATAACAATATATATCTAATTTCCTTACTATTAGGATTACATTACGTGAACAGCCATTCGACAAGACCTAAAAAGGAACCGTTGCTATAGAAACGCTGAGATATCAGTACGAGTAATGGAATATAATTCTGTAATTTGAAATATAACCAGCGCAACTATCAAGGCTGCTATATGAAATTATTCTGGCCCTATCAGATTTGAAATAAAATTCAACACCACTTAGTGTAAGGCAGAAAATATGACATCGAGACATGAAGATGTAGTCCTAATGCATGATACGCATTGCGAAATGTAATTCTGCTCTGTTTAGCTGGAAAGTGACAGAAAAAAAAAAAATCTAATATTTTGATAACCAAGAAACCCGGAGATCTAATTGTATCTGTCTGAATGAGGACGGAAAAAAAAAACTTAAACAGAAGTCGGGAACATTTTAATGCCTCTAGGGCTACACAAAGAAAACGAACCCTACAGGGTCCTGGATAGAATCATATAGTTACATGTGTACGGTCATGAGCGTGGGAATACAGTAGGTCTGACCTGTTGTTCCCCCAGTGCTACAGTGGCCTTCACCTCCAGGGTGAGGGACATCAGGGGGCGGGGCTAATAAGGGCGGTTGGCGTCCTTTGGCCTTTTGAGCTGCACTTTGAGTCTCTTCATGCCGATCTGGAAGCCATTCATGGACTGGATGGCAGCCTGGGCACTGGCGGGGTTATCGAAGCTCACGAAGCCTGAAGACAAGAGGCAGGGCAGAAGACATGGAGCAAAGGGAGACAGAAAGAAGAGCAGGTTAAAACATGCCTGTTGAACGAGACAAGCTTGAAAAGGTGGGATGAGACCAAATGAGACCAAACAAAAGGCAGAGAGAGGCTGAGAAAGAGACGGAAAGAAGGAGACACCCATGATGGTGTAAAGATGGAACAGTGAAAGGAGCATCGACCACAGTTACTCGAGTCCTCAGGAGAAGGTTAACATTTATCGGCAACGCACAAAACCGCTCCGGACAGGAACACAGCATACACACTCATATCACTGTCCAACAACACAGGAACATGCAGACCTACAGAAGGATATGCATTAAGACCAAATCATTGAAAAGCAGAGTTTTTAAAATATTTTTTTATTTTTTATGTCTCTTTCGGACCGAACGTCTTCCAAACCAAACAGGTTCTATCAACTGCTTAAACATGAGAAACCGGATCGTATTGGGTGGAACAGTTTATGTAACAGGGTTCAGTGAAAGTGTTTTAAAATATACTTAATTTTTTTAGACATAAGATGCTATACTAATTTGCACATTAATGCAACAATAAGCGTTATTATAATTGATACATTTAAAGATAATGTTTAGTTACCTACATTTTCGGTGTTGGTTATTTCTAGTGTTGGTTGTAAGTTTTGTTAAAGTTTTTCACTTATTCTTCTGCAACATGAACAAGGGTTGTTGTGAAGGACACTTTCGCTATGTTGTAAATATCTTCTACCTTTACTTCACACACACATACTTCTAAATGTCTATCAGTAGGACACAAACAGCAGCCTGCATCACGGAATCACTCCGCCCGATACGGCCTTCGATATGACACGATGCGATGGCTGTGCTCGGCTTTATTAAGAAACCCCGCAGCTGGCGCAGTATGTATTTCAGAGTAAGGCAGGTACAATTCAGAATAAATCAGAATTCTGACAGAGATATACCTCAGCACCTTGGCATGGTTAAGAGCTGTGCGCAGCAGCTCTGCTGGGGAAGTAACAGCACAGTCGGAGAACTGATGGATTTATTTGAAGCACGTTAAAGTGTTTACATTTTTGGCAAGATTAGAGCAAAAGGCTTAGGTTAAGATTAAAGATGTCTGGCATTATCATTCTGGGCCAAGCATCTTACAGATGATTAAGCCACACTGCAGAGATCTCATCTTATGAGAAGGCTGGAGTTGTAGGAATAAGTTTGAGAGTTTTAGTGTCATAATTCGGTGCTGGATCCCTGGGTTGGGATATCATGTGGGGGCCAGGTTTTGTGTTTGGGGTGTTGGGGTTTAGGGTCCGGGATCGGGGTGGTGGGATTAGGGTCTGGGAACAAAACTATTGGAATAAGAAAGAATTGTAAAGAAACGCTTTCATTGAAAAAAAAATTGGAATTAGGTTTCGTTGTTAGATTTGTGGACTGAAGTCTTTAGGACCTGAGAAATTTGTGGAGGATTGAAGTTATAAGTCATTAAGTTTAGGGTTTCGATGTTGGCCTTTGGACTTGGAGTCTGTGATAAAGGTGGAGGATTTATTTGTAGGTTTGTAGTTTGGAATTTTTAGGTTAAGTTAAGGTTTAGCTTCGGGTTGTTGACTCAGTGGCTTAGGATTTAGATTAGGGTGTTAGATTTGTGAGTTTGGGTTTTAGTTTTTGGGTGTGAATTGGAGGTACAGGGTTTGTGGTTTAAGGCTTTAGTTTTTGGGGTGTGCAGTTAAGGTTTTATTTTTGGGTTTGAATTTTGAAATATTGGGTTTAAAACTATAGATTTAGAAATCTGGGTTTGGACTGTCGGGTTCTTGGTTTTAGTTTAGATTTGGAGTTTGGTGAGTTGGGTGTGTGGTTGAGATTTGGAGGACAGGGTTTTAATGTTAGGGTTTAGGTTTGAAGTTTTGGAAAGTACAACGTACTACAAAGGAGAGTTGATGAATGCTACAACTGTTGTTAGAAACACCTGAGAGATAGAACAATAGTTCCTTAGAAAGAAAATTCCTGATTCTTAAGCAAATTTCATCAGTTGGCAACATTGGGCAAAATTTAAGGGGTGTTCAAGTCAAACCGGGATTTTGGATTGTGCAGAGTAACAGATCTCAGTTGAATTCCCTTTATTTCTCGATATGATCCCACTTATCCCAGGGTTTGTCTAGTGCTTGGACACCATCAAGGTTGAAGGATTTCTCAATATCCTAGAGAGATGATCGCACTGCCTGCTTCACGTCTGAATCGCTAGCCTTCTTCTACTGTAACTCCTTAAACGGCCCAAACATGTGGAAACGGCTGAGATCGAGGTGGCAATATCTCCCAGCCGAGTTCCTTTAATGGGTAAGTGGTTTGGGGAACGACTGTATGCAAAGTTCCTGCATCTGTTCCCCAAGTTGGTGGTTATCTGATTTCAGGGGTAAGATGTTGAACTCGCTGAATGTTCACATCTTGTGCTTGAATATTGTGTCTTCAGTTTCAGGCCTCCAATCACCAGGAATTTCATCACAAATCCCGGTTTGACGTGAACTCCCCTTGTATAAACGTAAAAACAACACTTTTGAGTCCATGTCTAAAACATTAGGAGGGTGTTTGGTGGGAATTCATGTTCAAAAGCGTATATACATAAAGAAACAGATAGACCTACAATTCATCATGATTATAACAGAAGCCTATATGGAGTTTCTGATTGAAATAAAACACTGCCTTCATTGCTACCGTATCATTATAAAGCTTCCAAGCTAAAAGCTTGAACATGTTCTTCCTCCAGTTCCTTAATTTTCCCTTATATTAGCTTGGTCAGCATTTCAGTAACTCACATCTCAGCAAAGTTTCCTACTAACTATAGGGCTTTATATTAAGCTCAAATCAAATAGTGCTGTGTTCGTTCATGCATATACTGCCTCTGATAAGTGAATCAGCCAATGGAGCTGGAGATAGTGTTCATTTGAATATAGAGCCTCATTTTTGTTACAAGTAGGGCACATCAAAACATCTCGCACCCCTCAGCAAATTTCCTCTTTCCAGTCCACTGTCCTTTACTGATCACTGTGTAAAATCCACTACGCTGCCTCCTCCCACATGTCATTTGTGTGTGTGTGTGTGTGTGTGTTTTTTTAAAAATATTTTTTTATGCGCTGTCTCTATTTCCTGAACCCTTCGCTGTGGTAGAGAAATGAGGTCAAAACATTAGTAGTGAGAGAATAAGAATGATAGTCATTTTTGCAGGTGTTTTATCATTTTTACCCACCAAAGCATTTACTTTGGTTTGTCGCCCGATCCACAAACACTTTGGAGGAGATGACATTACCGAAAGGCAGGAACATCTGCATCAGCTCGCCATCCCCAAACTCCTGAGGGAGGTGGTAGATGAACAGGTTACAGCCTTCCGGCCCTGCGGAATGGCACAGAGATGGAGGGAGACGGATAGACGGACAGGCCGGAGATGAAGCCGGAGAGAGAGAGAGAGAGAGAAGGAGATTTGAAGAGAGACAAAAGGTGAGTGGGATAAAGCAGAATTTGGGAGACATGAGGAGAATGAAGAAGAGGTGAAGGCAGAGGAGAAGACATAAAAGGAAAAATTAGAATAAGCAGCCTGGATAGCAGGCAAAGTGAAAGAGACAGAGAGAGAGAGAGAGAGAGAGAGGACGAAAAAACGAGACAGCTTGAAAAGGATGAGGTTATCCGGTTCTATCAGTTTGCACACACAATCATGACGAAAGGCATCTAGAACTCAAATGTTCAGTACGAGACATATTTTCCACTCTTCCTTCCTTTAAATCCAGCCAAACAGGCTTGATGAATCGCTTCGGAGTGGATAATATTAGCTCATGATATTACACGAAGCACGAGCATCTCTGAACGCGGCAGCCACTGGAGGGAGGCACAGCCACGGGCATCTTCATAATCGTGTGACATCACGCTCATTAAACAGATATTCGTTTTTTTTTTTAATACAAAACCTCATCAAAAGCGTTACATTCTGACTGATGTATGAGTTCCAGAAGACAAGTCTTGAATAGGATACCATGGACAAGTATATGTATTTTTGGTGTCCATCATTAGGAGCCTGACCTCATGGATATTGGAGACTGCCTTCAATGTCTTCAGCAATTAAAATATAGAATTTGAGTTTTTACTTCAGGCTAGAATAAATTAGGGTGGCTGAAATTATACAGAAACGACAGCCATCATTTTTATCTAGTAAAATACTTTAGCAATACTTTGATGTTGGGATATCGGGTGAGTGAGTTCCTTATCTTTTCAAATCCCCCAAATAACAGGCTAGAGGATCCTCGAGTACATTTGTCATAGCAATACCGTTACGTGCCCCTGCTCACTCAGTCTGATTACGGTTTTAAAAGATTTACTACCAAATCTGACTGATCATCATGAGAAACACCATTCGATTCTAATCTGGTACAGCAATCACATAGGAAATACGGTAGAAACTGCAATGCAAGGCCAGCGGCATTCGGGTTCTTACTGTACAGTATATCGACAGGAATCGACAGGACGGGCGGGGCAGTCTCACCTTCTCGCTGCTGCTGGGGGATTATAGGAGGAGGCTGAGGGAAGGCCTGGCTGATCTGTCCGTATGCAGCTGGGTAGGCTGCTGAGACACACACATATGCCGATGTGTCAGAACCTGCGGTATGTTGATACACGCCATCCGTCACAAACACACTGTCACATTGAAAGTACATGCGCTTCCGGCTACAGCCGGCCGGCACGTGTTGAGTACAGTACAAGCATGCGTGGACGGACAGAGCAAGTGACAGACCTGCATATTGCTGGACTCCCGCGTACGCCTGCTGAAGAGGATCAGCTGCTGTGGGGCTCTGGGCTGGAGAGAGAGAGAGAGAGATTGTATACAGGTCAGGACGTAAAAATCTTACAGTAGACCTAATTTGTGTGGACATGCAAAGTGTTGCCGGGGGAAAGGCGGTAAAAGCATGCGCATGATCTTTTTCATATCATAAAGAAAGAAGATTTTTACTTCTTTGTAAACATCATCATGAACAAATCAAATAATAAAGTAGCACATGTTACACACACACATACACACACACACACACACACAAAGGGAAGAAAGTCGCTAAAGGGCTTTAAAAAAGAAAAAAAACAAAAAAAATGAATCACGGAATCAAGCAACAAAGTCGCTCCGATGGCAACGCTGCATGGAGTCATCGAGTTCACTCCCATCCCCTCCCAACAGCTACACTCACTCCATCCCCAAATAATTAAGCTGTGGGAAGGAGCCTGAGCTCTGGCAAAGCTTCCTCAAACGTGTGCAAGCGCTGGATTGGCAGCCACACTGTGTATGGAGAACAATATACATCTACACCTCCACACCACACGTCAATCCACCCTGCGGCAACATCCAGTACAGTACGCGCTGCTATATCAGTCTTCATTGAGCTTGACGCATCGTGGCTGAAACTGCACTATCCACTTCCTCGGCTTCTAGGTAAAGCTCATTTGACCCGATTTAAAGATTTGGGAACGTGCGCCGACATACGAGATCAGGGAAGCGGCTATAAAACATGCTGATCACATCAGTTCTAGCTATTACCCCCGACAAATGGAATGGTGTCGAATCCCACAATGCCTTGCATGCATGCATACTTTAAGCGGTGACGATGCAGTAATGAGCAAACGCTATCAAATAACACTAACGCGCTACAGACAGAGACGAGTGCCGGAGCCACAATATACAGTACAGTACAGTACAGTACAAACACCCACGGACACAAAAGACATCACGCTACAAGACAAGACAGACAGCAATCAGAGGGGAGGAGAAAAGTGGAGACGAAGGCGTTCTGGTACCTTCAGACAGAGAGGAGAGGAAACAGCTCCCCTGTACCCCAAAACAACTCCGCTGAGCGACGCCCAAGCCGCCCTTCTCCGAGTCTTCCCTAAAAACCACCTCCTGCAACACTGAGACACAGCCAGGAAACACACGTTGGATTTCCGACCCGTTGAGACGCAACATGCACACTGAAAAAACCCGCTGCGTTTGTGTAGAGCTCCATTAGCCTGTACATCTCAGAATAAAGCCAAGACGTGATGAAGAACAAAAAGGAACAGCGTGTTGAATTATGCCGGCAGAAGTAAAAGCAATTCTCCAAAATGATGTCAAGTAAAAGTTAAAGAATAAAAAGCAGGAAAACTCATTACAGAAGCGGGAATCTCATTTTAAATGGAGCAAGTAGCGAGAAAAAGAAAACACGTTTACTGTATGAAAGAGATAAATACATATTTTTTATAATTCGGTTTTTTCCACCCAAGCAGAAAAGAAATTTATTGTTAGGCTCAATGTCTTTTTTTTTCCTTTTAAAAATTAAAGTTTTTTTTTAACTACTCGGGCAAATGTTAGAAGGCTGCTTTCACAGTAGGTATGATTGATTCGTACCCTACCCTTCACCGCTGTCCAGCTTTCACATTTCATATTGATATTGTTTCGTACCAGCGTATCTTATATGGAAGGGCAAGCTTTCATGTTTGATTCGAGCCGTGCCGAAGTGCACTGCACCTTTTCAAGTGGACACAAGCATAGTTCGCTGATCTGTGCCGTGGCATGTTTAGGTGATCCAAACCGAACTTTGAGTTCAAGTGTACTCGGGTTTGGGGCCTCCGAGTGGCGCAGTGGTAAAAGCGCTCGCCCTATCATCTGTAGAGATCGCGAGTTCGATTCCCGGGTGATGCTGTAACCTCTCGCAGCCGGAGGTCTAGAGAGAGAGCTGATTGGCCGAGCTCTCTCAGAGGGGAGGGATGAGAGGTACTTAGTGCTCCCACATTAATCACAGCCAATCAGGGGCGTCTGTGAGCTCACGCGAGCGGAAGGAGCGGATAGCGCTGTGCTGCGAGTGTGTTACTCCGCCCCCAACGGTGCGCGTGAGCGAGCGGTTCGTAAAGATGCGGTCGGAGGAGACACGTGATAGTCTTCGGCCCTCTCGCCTGAGCGGT
The DNA here is from genome assembly GCA_011419295.1 of Clarias macrocephalus. Lineage (NCBI taxonomy): Eukaryota > Metazoa > Chordata > Actinopteri > Siluriformes > Clariidae > Clarias > Clarias macrocephalus. Next base: position 13,908 of record JAAGKR010001238.1, read on the forward strand.
GGTAGTAGCCTTAATGTGGAGCCCCCTAGTGATGGGGAGGAATTGGACACGACTAAAATTTAGGGAGAAAATCTGGGGGGAAAAAAAGTGTACTCGGGTTTGTACTGTGAAAGCAGCCGTAATCAATTATTGACTGTAACTGCTAAAAACATATTATTCACAAAACAAATATATAACAAGTCTGCTAGTTTCTGCATTTCTTGCTCCTGTGTATATAATTTTCTAAACAATTAGCTCTGTTCCATGTGGGAATAGAGTTGCTCAACTTCCTTTATAAGCTTTAACAGGTAGGTTGAACAGTTGGTCAGAGATGGAGAAGCCTTTTGGATGTTTTAATTGCAATCGCAGGTCACGTTGCTGGGAAAAAAAGAGGACTTTGAAAATGAAAGGCGGATGTTATTGTGGCTGAATATTCTGGCCAACACGATATGGTGGGTTTTGACTTTGACATCTCGTTTTTATGACAAAAACCATAAATACACTTCATTAAAACAGTGACAGTTTTTAACCATGCATTTATTTCATCATATTTCTCTGCAATGATGTACGGTAGGGATCTACGTTAATGTGTTTTGGCATATTTCTTTATGTTCAAATGCTTTTTATGTAAATATGCCCTTAACTTTATCTGTGTTTTATATGTATCTATCTATATCTATGTATCTACTGTACATATCTATAAGAAAAGAAAAAAAAAAGGCAAAAGAAAAGAAAAACACTTTTAATCTGGTAAATATGGTCAGTCGAGTCGTTATATGCCACCTCAAAAAGGATATTAGACTAATCAATTCAGCTTGTAATCAGATACACATGGTCAAAATTATACAGTCTACAATCATAAATTCATCAACGCTTACGAAAAACTAAATCAAAAACATTTTTTAGCTCCCACAGCAGTATATTAGTTCTTTATATAGCCAATAAATAGAGTAAATTCCTTTCATGCTTCTTATCAATTAAAAAAAATATATTATCAGGTTATGATATCACAGCGCAGAGCACATGAGTAATAAATTTGATATTTGTCAATACAGTATGTTCCAAACTTTTGGCGTTGTGAATAAAAGTATGGGATTTCCATTCATTTTCCATTCAGGCAATGGATAAAGTGTAACTGTCTAATGGTAGATTGTATAAACTATTGTTTCATACACACCCACAGTACAGTTTAAATATCCACTACGGTATCAGTTTCTACAGCCTTAAAATGATGCCTTGCTTTAAAGGTTTAAAACAACTTTTTCTCCCAAAATAAATGAGATGCTAAAAGAATGATACCTGGATATGGGTGGATCCCGTTGGTGAACACGGCCTCGGCAGGGGGCTGACCGTTCGCCTGAGGAGGGGGCAGTCCTGTAAAACCGTTGACGGTGATTGGAGAGGGGATGCTGGTCACCGTGGGAGCGGTAATGCCAGGGGGCGTGCTCCCTCCTAAGGGCGGAGCCAAGAGCCAAAGTGAACACGGCTTAAAGTGCAATGCATGAACAAACTCTCTGTCCTTTAAGTTTCCCGGTTCTGTGCAACTTGACTTTTAACTGATGTAGAATAATACTCAAAAGTAAAAAAAAAAAAAAGAAGAAAATCACACTAATTAAACAAACTGGCAATAAAATCCTGGCAGTAAGACCAGGATCGTGCACAGAGCTAGAACTACTATTTATTTCATAATTAAAAAGACATTTCATCTTTAAAAGCGAACGTATTTCTGGTTTATGTTAATTGGTTCATTAGGAAGCAGAAGCTAATCGGGCACAAGGTGTAAAAATAGTGATTTTCATTTGCGTTACGGTGAACAGGGATGAAAATGAGTAAATAAATTGTTTGGTTTGTAAAATCTATAATGAATATCAGGAGAAAACACATCAGGATGTGATTACGGGTGGACTCACCTGACGTGGGGGTCATGGGAGCTCCTGGGAGGCCGTTGATGGTGGCCATGTGCTGCATCTGAGCTGCTGCGAAGGCAGCCATAGGACTGAGATACGCTCCCTGGCCTACAGACGCCATCAGCGCTGCCTGCTGCTGCACCTAATGGACACGCACGAGTAAAAAATATATATATATGCCATGGTACTGAGAAACGTCCTGAGAAAACCAGTTCTGTGATACAGCTGACACTGGCGACTCCTTCCATAAAAGATCATTACGTAAACTTCTCCTTGTGCAACGCTTCGCCTTGTTATCGAATGCACAATTGATTATTATTCATTCTTCATGCAAGTTGATATAAGGTGAAGCTTATACTATCAATATATAGTAATAGTAAACAGTAATATTTATAGAGATCATAACAATGACAATATCGGCAAATCCATATGATGTTAAAGAATGACTAACAAATACACACTGTGGATGGGAGTGCGTGCGTAATGAAATACACACAGATGGCACTTGTGCATGTGAGAGAATAAGAAGAAATGTGTGTTTGTGTATTTGTGTGTGTGTGTGTGTGAGAGAGAGACAGAGGGAGGGCTCTTGCCTGTGCGTACGCTCCATACGCTCCAAACTGCAGGGCCATAGGATTGAAGATGCCCATCTGACCAGCCATCTGCTGCATGCGCCGAATGGTGCGTTCTTTATCAGTGTCTGCAAACTTCACAACCAGACTGGAAGAGGCACCCTAAAACACACACACACACACACACATAATCAGTAATATCATCCAGATGGAACGCATCCGCCATCCCCATCTGAGGTGTACTCGGTACTCACAGGCATGGTTTGGCTGCCGTGTAGCGCGCTGATGGCCGCCTGAGCTTCAGCGTGAGAGGAGTACTTCACAAACGCACAGCCTGGTAGCGCCAGCAAACACACAAACACACACACATGCCAGTTACTACCGACTGTTTTTTTCCATGCTGTGAATATTACGAATAGTGCTGAGGCAAGGGATTTTATTTAAATGGTTTACATTAATGTTGTCACAGACACTACGCCTACTACTACTACTATAATAATAATAATAATAATAATAATAATAATAATAATACCTAAGCTGGAATAAGAATATGTTGAGGATTATTTAAAAAAAATAAAAACATGATTAAAATCAAAAGTTAACTTTCAAACACGGAATACGGAATAATAATTTAATTACATTTCTCCCAAATTCAGTCTTGGTAACTTCAATGTTACCAACACCATGCTTTTACTGAGATGCTTGAAGCCACACTGTAAAACCTAACGCTCAAAGTAATTAAACATATTGAGTACTGTTAACTTAAATAATTACAATTAGTTCAAATTAATAGACCTTGACGAGCATTTAGAACTTTTTGGTATTTATGAGTTTGTAGAAATGACACTTTTTAAGTTAGATGAAAAAATTTGATATTTTAAGTAAGAGTAACTGTCACATTAAACTTGCGCCAACTTAAGAACAATCTTTCAGCCTAGCGATTTTGTGCCTGACATCATCAGGGCAATAGGGCACTGGTGGCTCACTGCCTTGCCAAAGGCCCGGGTTTGATTCCCAACAACTGGATGATGTTCCTGTATCAAGCGCAGATAAAATGGGAGGGTTGCGTCAGGAAGGGCATCTGGTGTAAAACCTGTGCCAAGCTCGCGTGCGGACCGGATCGTCTGCTGCTAAACAACAATTTATTTGATTTGCAAGAATAAAAAAAAAATTATAATTGCTATTAAATAGTATGAGTTAGGCTATTCAATAATGCAAGTAAAGAACGATTAATATAAACGAGTAGAACAAACTTAAAAGCTGATAGTTCTGTTTACTTAAAATTGGAAACATCATTACTTATGTAACTGATTACCTCAACTTTTTTGAGTTTTGCCAACTGATTCAGGTTTACAGTGCAGCCTACCACATCTTTTTAAACTACTCCTGATACATCCTTTGGAGTAAACGCTATTCGCCCTCTTCTGCATACATGAGCTCAGAGATGCCCATGATTGGCTAATGCCACTGTGATTGACAGGGCAGAGAGAGTATGCTGTCCAGAGGCGATTTTAGAATCTGTTGGAGCCCTAGGCAAAAAAAAAAATAATAATAATAATAATGTAAGGGGCATCAACCTGCATTCATCACCATTATCTTAAAAATAATAAATGATTTTGTCAGCCCTTGGGGGCTCATACGGGCTCACCCAAAGAGCATGTCTAGTTTTGCTCTCTTGGACTCCAAGTCACAGACGACTGATGGATGAACTTTGGAATTTGAACTTGCGGTCATCACGAGTGCGTTGTTGCTTTGCTTCTTCACAAGTCCTCAAACCGAGCATCTCAAAAGTAAGGAGCGATAGTATCTAACCTTTGCTGTTTCCATCAGGGCCTCGGAGGATGGTGCACTCCTCGATGCTGCCGAAGGCCTCGAACAGGCGCCGAACGTCGTCCTCGCACTGCTGCTTGTTCAGCATGCCCACAAACAGCTTTCTGTCTTCTGAAAGAGAATCAGCAAAGGGCTCGCTGTGAGAAAGACTCATGAAAATACAGCCGAGCAACACGGTCTCCTGAATGCAAACGCTCTCCTCCGGCACCCACCATCTCAGTGGTGGAAGAGAACAAAGCTTTTAGGATAACTTTGTTTATTTTTTTTCCCCTTCTTCTTCTTCTTGAAAACTTGAACAAAGCTTTAAAATTGTTGACAAAAGTTTGGGTGAGTCTTTGTATTAGTCTCTACTAAGTTATCGCTACCTTTAGAGCTACTTTTTCACAATAACGTACATGGAGGACGTTCTATATAGGCAAAGCCTTATAACAAATAAATCAAAACTATTTAACAAATCATTGATAAGGTGAAAATGTAGCAGTTGTGAAAGTGTTAGTGCTTCCAGATAAAATCTTCAAGACTGAGAAGTTGGTTTCTTCATTTCGGTTTCTTTGCAACATGAAAAGTTGTTCTTTTGGTAATTTCTTTGGGGTGTTTGGGAAAAATATGGGAAAGAATTCTTAATATTATATGGACAATAAAATTAAGGCAACACTGTTTTAGTGCATTGTTTTAAAAATAAAAATAAAATATTTTTAACAAACAACGTAAAAGTAACCAAACAGATTATGAAAAAGTCATGATATACAGTTTCCGGTACAGGAAAAGTCATAATAATGTCAGACTAAAGTCTTAATATGTTGAGAAAAAGTAATATATTTTATGAGAAAAAATATTCAATATTATGAAAAAATCTAAATATTTTACTATCAAAATCAATATACTAAGATTTTTTTTTTACTAAAAGTAGAATATTGTGAGGGAAAAAAGCTGCAATATTTTAAGCATAAAGTTATAAAACTATGAGAATATGGGACATACAGTATGTAAAAACTACAAGTATAAAAAAGTATATTCTTAGTATACTGATTTGGTTTATAAAATATTTTTATTTTTTCATGTGTATTTTAAAATTAGGAACAATAAGAATTGTAGAAGTATTCAATTTTTATTTATTCTCAAATTACTGCAACGTTTTCTTGAATTATCATACCTTATTATTGTTTATATTAAAACATTATTGTTTATTGTTATTTGTACACTGTACATATTATAAAAACAAACAAACAAACAAACAAATAAATAAATTAATTAATTCATCTTTTCCCTTAATTTTCAAAATATGCTCCTAAAACAATGTCACAGAAAACAGCTTTAAAGTAAAAAAAAAAATACTATACAAACATTTTGATTTAAAAGATATTTTTTATTAAATTATTAAAAATTATGTAAACGTATTATTATTATTATTATTATTATTATTTAATGATGTCTATTCCAAAGCAAAACAAAAAACAAAAAACAAGAGCCAAATCATTTGAGAGGTCAGTAATAAGCGCTTTCTTCTTATTGTAAAATCTTCACATAAATTTTGCACGCGATCAGGCTGGACCATCAAGACATCGTCTTTAAAGCGTAATAATGTGCAAACTGGTGCAAAAGCTTTTTTGAATTTCATTTTCCCCGAATTACAAAGACAAGATTAATAAAAGCTCAGACAAGCTGTGACTCCTCGACGCTGCCGAGTAAATCACGCAGGCTTTTAACTCCACCGCGAGGCAGAGTAATGAAATGTGTAAGTATGAAGCAGATTCGGGGGGGAAATCCTTCGACTTGTGAGCTTTATGGCTCTTTATTATTCATACTTTTATTTACACGATTATGAAGACGTTATTAAATCGCCGATCAGGAAGAGAAAGAGAGAGAGAGAGAGAGAGATGAAAGCTGTGTTGTTTTGTGCTAAATATATATTTTTTGATCCTAAGGCAAATCTGGAAGTAAAGCTGAGCTGCACGTTTTTTCTTTTTTAATTCAGGAAGATGATGAAATTAAACACACACACACACACACACACACACACACACACACACACACACACACACACACAATAACATCTGGTTATTTGTTGATGTGTAGAGATTATTCAAGCAAGAAAGTAAGGGTAATTAAATAAATAAAGTGCAGACGTATCCTGGTTTTTCATTTTTAATTCGAGTTGATTTACAAAGGAGTGTTTATTGAACGCGTGCCGCGGTGGTGTCGGGGTTAGGACTGTGGTCTCGCACCTCCAGGGTCGGGCGTTTGATTGCCATGTTGTCTGTGTGTGTGTGTGTGGAGTTGGCATATTCTCCCTGCGGTTGGTGGGTTTCCTCCGGGTTCGCCGGTTTCCTCCCACAGTCCAAAGACATACCAGTAGCTAATTGATATTTCCAATGAGTGTGTTGGTACAGAGAAGTAAATCAGTGCGGGTAAATCAGTGAGTCTTACACCACAGTGTTTTCATTTCTTGAATCTGATGGTCAGAATCCGCAGCTTGGACAAGTGACTCGCAGGGAACTTTACAGAGGACACAAAAGGCTGCACTAATTCAGAAAACGACTTCTTACAACTGTGGTGAACAGAAAAGCATCTCAGTATGCCTCAAAGTGGATGAGTTTTATGAGTGGATGAGGAGTCGTGTGGGAGAAGGGAGAGGTGATGCTGGATGGAGAAAGCGGTGGGAAAACATGAATCTGTCTCCCAGTCCCCGGTGTGCTTGTGTCTCTCATTGGGAAGCCATCCATCCCACTCAGGCAAAAACAAATTGACAAACCAATTCCTGATCAAAACGTTAAACAGCAAGCTGTCGGCCTCCTGCCTCCCAAGGTGAACGCACAATTGGCATATAGTCTTCCTTTATCTTTTATTAGTATTATGATTTATTTTTTAGATGTACAGTTTACAGTATTTTAATTTTTTTACAGTTGTTGGCATGCTGTTGCTTGTAAATGTCTGGACTTTTCCAGGTTTATTAGCTTCTCCTTTGTTTTCTTCCTCTTTCAGCTTCTTTATGTACTTACTAACTATTGTATTTTTTCATCTTTTACCCATTTCCCCATTTCTTTGATCTTTCTTTCTTTCATTTGGTTTCTCTGCCCTTTTTACTTCTTCCTTTCTTTCTATGTCCAGATTTCTTTCTTTCTTTCTTTCTTTCTTTCTTTCTTTCTTTCTTTCTTCACCCATTTATTTGATCTTTTTGTTTTTCTTTCTTTCACTATTTTATTAATTTTAGTTTCTTTGACATTTCTTTATTTCATTTGGTTTCTCTGCCCTTTTTATTTCTTCCTTTCTTTCCATGTCCAGGTTTCTTTCTTTCTTTCTTTCTTTCTTTCTTTCTTTCTTTCTTTCTTTCTTTCTCTCTTTCTTTCTTTCTTCACCCATTTATTTGATCTTTTTGTTTTTCTTTCTTTGACTATATTATTAATTTTATTTTATTTGGCATTTCTTTAGCCATGTTTCTTTCTTTCTTTCTTTCTTTCTTTCTTTCTTTCTTTCTTTCTTTCTTTCTCTTTTGCTTCTTTTCCTCCTATGACATTACTTCACTCTTTGCCCATTTCTTGTTTCTTTTTCTGTTTCTTTCTTTCTTCACTCATTTAAAAAATATATATTTCTAAATCTTTTTGCTGTTTTTTGTTCTGTTTTGATTTAGGTTTTTTTTTTTTTCAAAACTCGCCCGTTCTCATGTGCCGTGTCGTTATGTACATAGTTGATCACCGGTGTTTATGAGTTTAACTTCATAAGACTACTTGATCCCACCGTCTGTGTGACTGCTTTGTGACGAGGGTTTGTAACAATTTCTTCAACCCCTGTATTCACTTTTCTTTTTCTCTCTGAGTGTTTGTAGCACTTCTGGGTACATTTAAATTTACATTTATTTCTGTGGCAGACGCTTTCATCCAAGGAGACTTACAAGTGAGGCAGAACACAATCCGAGCGTCTTGCTGTTAAAGGAGCTGACAGCAATACAAGTGCTGCGAAAATAGATTCCACCAACCAGAAACCAGACCAGGAAATTCAGAAAGCGAGAGAGCGAGAGAGAGAGAGAGAGAGAGAAAGAGAGAGAGAGATAAGAGGAAGAACTCGGAAGAGGTACGAGTGGTGAGCTGATGCATACTACACGTTGTCTCTTACTTCTAATTAAGGAACTTTTTTTTCCAATAAACTTTGAAGAGATTTAACTTGGCTATTTGTACAAAAACAGAAATGTTTCTTTTCTTCCTAAATTTCTACTTCATTTCGGGTCTTCACTTCTTGTCACTACATGTGAACTAGCATTAACCTCAGTTCTTCCCATTTATATACCTTTAATCTTTAAGCACAGCCAGGGGGTTACGTCATTGCTCAAAAAATACTTGCTTCAAAATGAGAAAGCTAATATATTTATTGTTGTGTTTTTACCCACCAAGTTACTTATTACTCTGGCAAATTGGATTGGTTTTAATCAGTAAAACTCAATAACTCAAAAACAGGAAGCCTATAAATAATGTAAAATTAATAATTAATAAAAAAGGGTAAAAAAAATGAGTTGACCATGTAAACAGTTGTTTATGGTAATCAAAATGACTGTACTGAAGTTTTCTTTACAGTGTGCGTGAGAAGATGAGAAACCTTAGCTTAGAGCATCCTTAGAGCATCAGCTGAAGGGTTAAAAGCAAGTGTAAGTGTTTTTGCTAACGCCTGCTCCATCTGTGGCCGTATAAAATTATAGGCGCTTTAGAACTGACTGCATCTCAGTACCAAATATTTACAGAATGATGCTTAAGTCATAATTTCCTGCGAGTCTGTGTTTTCTACCAATTTGCTGCACTGATTTCTGCTCAGTAGGTGTCCAGGGTGAATGTCCTCTGGACACCAGGTGAAAGAGGGTAAAGACATCTTTTTGGGCACCTCTGGTCTGTGTGTGTGGTGGTGGTAGTGGATTTCCTCTGTGTTCTTTCTCCAGTTTCCTCCTACAGCCTAAAGACAAACCGATTTCCAAATTGTCCAATTAAAAAAAAAAAGGTTTGTTTGTACATACAAAATTTCTGTCTGTCTGTCTGTCTGTTTGTCCGGCCGAGCTTCCCTCGAGGTGGGCGTGGCTATAAGCGTCACTCAACAGAGACAATCAATTCATCGCTTTTGTCTCGAGGTGGCCGTGGCTATGGGTTGCCGTCGTTAAACTAACGCGGCGGTAACCTATAGCCACGCCCACCTCGAGGAATGCATCTACAAACTGGCCCACCTAAAAAAATGGGACGTGCACGATGAAAAATGAACCTTGCGCCATGCATTAAATCTAAATGTTGAGTAGAAGTGAAGTTATGAGTAGGTACTGTACAGTATGTGTCGGATGCTGATCAGCTGATGTTTAGGCTAATGAGTAAAGTAACTCTTTACTCATCAACAATATACACCTACTACTAATGCTAATAATATATACAGTACTTATATAATAGTATTAAACAACTCATATGGAAATAGGCAGTAAGTCTGAGTGACAAAAGTGGAAGTTATTGACTCACTTCTAAGCCAAAAATAACATTTAATAACATATAATACTACTTATAAATAAAGAGTGATAAATCTTTTCTCAGTCGAGGTACTTATTCCCGGCTCACAGCTCCGTGCAGACAGACCGGCCCGTCCCCCGGGTATAGGGTGCTATTTCTTTCGTCAAAAAAAAGACGATTAGTTTGACGTATCTTCATTCGTGGGGTTGAGCCGGCTTTTGTTCTTTAAGTAATACCAGGAGTATGAAGCACTCGGGTTTCATAACATTTCCTAGATGGTTTTCTGACCTAATCAACTCGCGTGAGGGTGTTTTTTATGACAGAGACACCAAAGCACTTGCTCTGGATAAGGCCGTCTGCTAAATGCTGTAAAGGGAACAGAAACTGTACACATTCCATAGACGAAATTCCATTGCACTTATCCATGCAAATGATATGATTAGAAGTCGAGGATAACTTGAGTCAGTCTTCTTAAATGCATGAATTGATGCACGGCGCCACTCGAGCGTTTTTCCGAGGTTTACCAGATTTTCATGAATCGCAAATTTCCCATGAAGAAGCTCGTTCGAATGATTTTACGACTCGATCCGTTCATATCCAGGTTAATAAATGAGGCCCAGTGTGTCCATTTGCCATCGTACCCCTCTGAGAGACGTGCTTATGAGATCGACGGTACCTCTTCTACACCGGGAGCACAGAACGGACTGTTCAAATCATCTGCATTAAAACGCCTCAATCCGATGCAGCTTTTCATTTCATTCCTTTTCATACGCCAGCTAAATGAATGATTTAAGTGGCCTTAAACTGTAGTGTTAATCAAATGCAGAGGATTTATACAGTATGAATCAATGTGTGTACCTTCTCCAGCTTTCTGCCAGGTGTCATGAATGTGCTGTTAGTAAAAACAGGCTATAAAATGCACAGTTATGCAGTCAGTCAGTCAGTCAGTCAGTCAGTCAGATCATGCATGTGGTTCTCTTCAGTGTAAAGACATCACTGTCTTTCAGAAAACCTCCAGTATCGTCTCACACGTTGCATCAATTCTCCATCGTTACTATATGAAATATTTATGCAATGCTTATGAATGTGTTATACTGTAAAGGCACTTTGTAGTGTCTGAGTGTGTTTCTCTGTCACTGGCTACACCACTGAAACCACACTTACTGGATATATGGTGGTCAGGGAACTCAGCTATTCATTCATTCTTTTTTTTTTCATTTTCTTTCTTTCTTTGCCCATTTCTCTCTCTCTCTCTCTCTCTCTCTCTATATATATATATATATATCTCTTTGCCAATTCTTTAATTTCTTTCTTTATTTCTTCCTTTCTTTACTTCCTTGTTTATTCTTTCTCTCTTTGCCACTTCTTTCATTTCTTTTTTCTTCCTTCTTTCATTCTTTCTTTCTCTCCCTCTCGCCCGCCCGCTTTGTCAATTTCATTTCTTTAATTTTTCCTTGTCTATTCTTTCTTTCTCTTTCATTGTTCTTTGACAATTTCTTTCTTTCTCTTTTCCATTTGCTTTCCTTCCTTGCTTTTTTCTTTATGCTTTTCTTTAGTTCCTCCTAGTTCTTTCTTTCTTGGTCCATTTCTTTTCTTTTTTCTTTCTTTTCTGTTATTCCTTCTTTGTAAATTTATTTGCCCATATTTCACTTATTTCTTTTTTCTTCCTTTCATTTTTACATTTTTTTTTCTTCCAGGCCCTTTTTTCTTTTATTTCTTCTAAATTTCATGCTTTCTTATTGTTATTTTTCTGTTTTTTTTCACCCCTCTGATCTCACCCATTCTTGTTCCTGTCACTGTGCTTATAAGTTATAATTTTTTAAACCCCGTATTCTCTCTCTCTCTTTCACAGTTACTCTCTCCCTTTGACTGTCTGTGTTAGTAAAAACAGTATGTCAATCAGTCAGATCATGAATATGGTTCTCTCTTCGGTGTAAAGTCACGGCTGAAAAGTTTCATTAACCCTCCAGTACTGATTCACACGTTTCATCAATTCGTCGCATTCTGAAACGCATTTGACGAATTTGTGGTCTTTTTTTTGACATCGCTACTTCTGATACTTGCTTTAAGAGAAGTCTGGAAACAGGTATTATTTACTACTCAATCATTTCTTGGCATTCAAACAAACAAAAAACAAACAAAAAACAAACAAACAAACAAACAAACAAACAAGAAAAGATGAAGCTTTAATGAGCACAGCTGTACGGATGCCTATAGACTATGACTATAGATCAACCTCGTTTTCAGGGTCATATTTCCGATAGTGAGACTTTATTAAATGAAATGCGAATGAAATCAATAATACAGTGTGGTTGTTTCACTGGGACCGTAATATTTAAATACAGTTTTCTTTTCTTTTTACTTTTGAAGGTACACACAGTACTGCTTATCCAGTGCATCAAAATCAGCTGTCAGCTATCATCGGTCATGGTCACGCCGCCTGAACTGCCGTAAAGGCTTTTGCGGAAATTACAAAATATTCATTAATAATTCCTTAATGTAGGCAGTAATAATTAATCCTTTGTCGTGGTATTAGTTGTTGATAAGTGCTTTCAGAATCTAAGTTCGGAAGAATAAGCAATAAGGTTTCAAACACACAGAAAAATTATTCATGTATCAACATATTCAAATTAAAAGCAAAATTTCCAGCTTAATAATAATAAAATAATAATAATAAGCTTGCCGATGAAAATAAAATGAAAAAATACGGTAATATGAATATGTAATAGCTACACAAAGCCAAAACCATTCTTTTTATGTGCAGCAGCAAAGAAATGTTTTTTTTTTTCAGTAGAGTTTTTCTTTTCACGTCCTAAAAGTTACTGATTTACTAAGTTCTTTTTAATTTTAATCTCAAAATATATATATTTTTAAAAACCAGTGATCTGCGCTCGGTCTGAGTTCTGACTTACTTGTAAGCTGCCTCGAGCAAAAGCATCTGCCAAATAAATGAATAAATGAAATGAACAGAGTTGGCAATAAAACAAAATACAAATACTTCACTACTGTACTTGAGTATTTCGCTTACATGATGCTTTTTACTTCTACTCACTGCATTTGTGATGGAAAAAAACCTGTACTTTTACTCCCTGCACTTTAAACAGAGACTTGGTACTTTTCTGTTGACAAACACATAAACGTTTGTTGATTTTCTAATCTAAACATACGCGTTTACGCTGTCACTTGCACCATACCGCGACTGACCTTAGCATCACCTCACGTAGGGAGGACAGGAGCGGAACAATTCCACCAGTCGAAGTTTACAGAAATGATTGGCAGGTCATTGTTATTAGATTTGTTAGCACACTAAAGTGATTGACGGTTACCGGCCAGTGGATCCCACCCACTCCGGCAGCGATCTACAGTAGCTAAGCCGCTAACATACTGTGAACTCTTACGAGTGTGGTTTGTGAATCTCAATTTTTATGTACCAAGCTTATAATTATAATGTTTTGTGTATGTTTTTTTTAAACCAGTTTGCTTGCTCATGTTTAATTGCGTAGATTACTTACACTATACAGGATAGCAATGGTTTCAACTAGCTGAGCTACCTAAGTAATGAATGAGGCTAGCAAATATTGTGTCCATAGTAATCCCTAATAGAATTTCATATTCATGGTATCAACAGCATCTACTTCAATTGTGTTTTAAATACTTTTTATAACTGTTTATCAGTAACTTGGGTCAGATATATATCCACAAAAATCAGTTTCCTTTGTGAAGAAGGAAACTTGTTAAGGTACATTTTAGAGCATGTACTTGTACATGCACATTTATGGTCATGTATTGTACTTTAACTCGAGTACTCGAGTACTTCTGCCAACTCTGGAAATAAATGAAATTTGATCTATCGAAAGTAAAATTAAACAGACATCTTTTTTCTATAACAAGGATAAAAAAAAAATAAAAATAAAAAAACAAGTATGTGATACAGGTGCAGACTATCCCTGTCATCTCTGATTGAGGGGTGCTATTAAATATGAAGCTTACGATCAGGAGTCACCCTGACATCTGTTGGTAATAGTGATGCTGATTTAAGACGACAGAGACGTACAAAAAGAAAAGAAGAGAGAACGAAAAGAGAAGCGCTACCTCCTCTGCTCTCGCTGTCGGCAGGTTTCACCTGGATCGGCCTGTTCATCTGTGGAGCGAGAGACGGATGGACGAAGAAGGGGAGGAAAGACAGGGTGGGAAGGTGTTGGAGAGACAGAGAGAGAAAAAGAGAAAGAACCAGATGTTAGATCTGAACGTGAATATAAAGGTACAGGTGCAGCATTCATACACATTTCATACAGTTCAGATATATCTCAGTCATGATGTCTCAGCTGAGTGTGTGTGTGTGTGTGTGTGTGTGTGTGTGTGTGTGTGTGTGTGTGTGTGTGGGTGTAAGCAGGGATTTAGAGAGTTAGAAATAAAAGAGAACGACAGAGCGTGGTTATGCCATATGTCAAATATGTACACATAGGCATGTTCGTGTGAGTGTCAACGGGCAGCCTGGTTTGTGTATGTGTGTATGTGTGTGTGTGTGTGTGTGTGTGCTGAGTTTAATTTCCAGTCTGAGAGCAGCGCCATGTGAAAGCCTCGCGTCATTTAAAAGCGTTTCATTTTTCTGCCGTCAATCGTGGCAGGTTCCCAACCAGCTCCACCTCAATAATACATGCACACCGCTGAGCGGTCGGCACCAATCAATTTTTAATAATGCCAATCGCCACTCTGCCAGACGGGAGGGGCGGAGAGACGGGAGGAGGGCAGAAGGAGAGGAACTTGGCTCCGTTACTGAACCCTGGAAGTGCAGTCGGAGAATAACAGGCGCTAAAAGGAATGAGAGAGAGAGAGAGAGAGCGATAACAAAGGAAAGAGTGGAGTGGAGAGATAAGTGAAAGAGACTGCAGGTCTTTACTATTAAAAACACACAAGGTCTAAGTGTGTGTGTTTGGTGCATTATGGGATATTAATATTGGGGAAAATTTACATCACAATCTAATGTTATGAATATTATCAATAAGAGTCATTTTAATATGACTCTAAACCAGTTTTCCTGGCAATATGTTAGCAAATATGTGACAAGTTGAATGCTATGTAGAAATTCTGACTTTTCATCTTAATCTAACTTGGTGGGAGTGGTCTATTCTATGATGACTCCGCCCACTCACATAGGATACACTATCGTATATGGCATTTCAAATATTTCGTTTCATACTGACAATTTGTCAGAATTAAAATAATGTTCCTGAGCTACATGGATTAAACCAGGGTGCAACTCACCAGTGTCAGGTGACATACCCTTACCCTTACCCTTACCTTACAACCTCTCGATTCTGATTGGTCAGAAGATGTTAATTGATTTTCTATAACAGCAGCAGCTTCTGTAGCTACCAGGTGCATATTAATTCCTTCTTGTTCTAATACAATATTGTATTAGACAATGGAATGGGTCTCCAGATGAGACAATCCTTAGGGTAGGTTGCATCACACCACCACATCGTTGATTATTTGGCCATAACAGCAAACCCCAAAGTGTTTAAATCATCTTGCAGCACAAAATCCTTATCACGATCAAAAGTGTGGTTTATTGCTCATATACAATGTACCATAAAGTATACACTGAAAACGATTATTCTACAGTGCGGTAAAACAAACCCCAGTCAGACTACACAAAGGCCATGACCACTGAGGTGCTTCCACTTAGGTCCAATAGACAAGAAAATGTCCCTCAATGGGAGCTGAATTAAGAAACAGACCTGTGGCCTTACATAAAGTTCACTTGTTTTTAGTCACACGCGCACACACAAACACATGCCCACACGCACAGTCTGTTTTCTTTTCCTCCTTCAGCTCCATCTATTTTTGCCCTTAAAGCCTGGCAAACAAATTTAATGCATTTTGATGCATTATTTATTTTTCTGTGCCTGCTGATAGCACAAGAGAAAACGAGGGAGGGGTGAGAGATGGAAAGAGATAGAGTGAAAGAAAAGGGAGGAAGAGACAGGATTAAAGAATGCTTGATTGCAACAGAAACTGGGGAGCAGACCAAGGTCATGCACACCAATTCCGTCATCAAACCACCCAAATCTCCCACTAGTCTACTCCAATGTCCGACAAATTCACCCCCATCTCCCACAAGGCCACCCTCATCCACCATAAACCTACTCCCATCAACACCTACCCCTCTTCCATCACCTCCATCCCCATCTCCACCGAACCCTCTCCCATCCCCAACAAACCCCCAATCTCTACCGAACTCTCTGCCATCTTCTTTCTCCCTTCTCTACCACCCCCATCTTCAAGAAATTCAACCTCATCCCCACCAACCCCCTCCCCCACCTCCACCGAACCCTCTCCCATCACTACCACCCTGCCCCAGGAGGTCATTCCTCACATACATTATAATGCCTGACTGGTACAAATGGTCTTTTGCCTGAATAATCCTTGTAGTCCTCACACACACGAATGTGTGCACATACATACATACATACATACACATATACATACACACACATACGTGCTCCCAGAAGACCCCTTCATTCGCACCTTGAATTTGATGCGAATGTGTTTTTCCCAGCTGGAAGTTATATTAGATGAATGTGACATTAAGTCAACAATGGAATCATCAGTCAGTAAAACAAGACAATGGGTGGTATCATCTCGCTAATCTAAACCTAAATAAAAATTGAGGAACTGCTGTTTGATAAGATACTCCTAAACATCAGGCTGGACCGTTATTTTATACAAATGTATTAACAAAGCACACATTTTTTGTATTTAAAGCTATTACTTTCACCTCTTTCCTGTCACCAGAGATTTCACTGATTCGACTATCACTATCACTACTACTACTAATAATATGATTATTATCATATATTATATCATTGTGGATGCATTTTAGTGCATAGTTAGCTATGTTTATTGCTAATTAGCTTATGCTAATGATGGGCAAAATTCTCAACACTGAATTCTGGCCTCAAGCTAGTTCAGTTAGAGTTAGCTACTGTAGCTAACACATTTTTGCTGTTGTTAGAAAACTAATTGTTGTGGTAATTTTTCCTGAGGTGTTTTACTGAAATTAAATAGTAAAAATGCCTCTAATGCTGAAATCCTAATTCTGTTTGTGTGTGGCAAAACTGACTAGCAGCTACTACTAGCCAGCTAGCTAATAGATACAGTGTAGCTCAAAATACGAATTCCAGTTCCAGCCACCCGAAAATATTACCAAGATTACTAATTTCCAACACTATTATCATATTTTTTGCATATAAAAACAATCAAAATGTTTAGAAAAGACTTGTAAATTAAGCAAAATATTAAATAAATTTATTTAGATATTAACTGTCATTTAACCTTAATTTATAATTCCTCTTGGCACCGGCTGCTTTAAAAGAGAAACTGAAAGTGGCTCCCTTTTTTCCTGCTATCGAACTTGCTAACTTTCATGGGGCCGACGGTGCTACAGTATGTCTTCACAAAATCTTGCACAAAATGCAAAAAAAAACACACACACACACACACACACACACACACACAAATACATGAACTCGCTTCGCTTGGCTTTCCACTGAAGCAAACAAGTTTTGAACGGCTCCTGGACATACGCGACAACTTAGCCGGCGTTTGATTAGACGCAGATTATTCGCCCGTAAATGCCAAAAATATACTTTGTATTCCGAGGCGAATTTCAGTTCTTAAGGCGAAAATCCTTAAGGCGGTATAGGTCATACACCGCTGTATAGGGGATGCTTATTGTTCATTACAAAAACAATAAAACCATTCAAATGACATGTTTAAGGCTTTCCATATCACATATTTGTCTCACTATTGTCTTAACATCGCAAACTCACAGCAGGAGGAAAGTGGAAAGGTAATCTGCCGTACAGTAATTGCTGCCTGTTTTGAGCTTCATTCTAGCACTGACAGCAAGATGGCAGCATTGAGCAAAAAAGCCCACAACATGCAAGTCTCTTCGATTTTAATGTGTTGTGGGAGAAAAAAAAAAAAAAAAATCCTTCCTGTGCCTTGATTTTACACAAAGAAACATCAGGAAACATGAGAGAAGACAAAGGATTACACACAAATACTTGGGTATAAACTCGAATGCACAGGCGCACGCATGCACACACACACACACACACACACACACACAGAAAGTATTTCTACAAGCAATACAGAAATATCATTATAATGCACAATAGTGCAAGCATTCCCACACACACAGCGAGCACACACAGCATTACTCCATTCTGTCCACCCGCAGGGAGGCCTTGCCTTGCCGTAAGGATCTCTGAGAGCTTTATGGATTATGGAAACGAGCATACAGTGCAGAAGAACATGGGTTCCACTTTTTCTCGTTTCTCTTCTGCCTTTCATAGACCTGCTGGCTTGACTTCTGTCTCGTCCGCAGCTGAATCTGTGTTTCACGCTTCCACCTTTTTGCGGTTTTCCACCTGCATTTTCGTTAAGCGGGAGGAAACCGCGTCTTTCTGTTCTCTCAGTGTGGCCGATTATTTCTACAAAACTAGAGCTATTGCTATACCATACAGTATATGATCCTAGTTAAATGTTTATGAACAATGAGATCTGGTGCGATGTACTGTTTAAACCTTGGATAGGCTTAGGACTGCGAGTTTGCACTTGAGTCTCCGTCATTAAACATTAAATACAATAGACTTGAAGTTAAAACTAATGAATTCAGAAATGCTCATCACACTATCCAGTGGCACCCAGATGGGAGGGTTGTTTCCCTTTTAAGTCTGCTTCTTCTTAAGGTTTCTTTCTCATGTTGTCTCAGGGTGTTTTTCCTTGATGTCGCCTCTTCCTTGCTCATTAGAGCCGTATGCCTATGTTTTGGCGTTTTGGTTTCAATTACATAATTTTAAATAGTCTAAAATTAGAAATACAAATAAGGCAAGCAAGGCATCTTTATGTAGATATCATTTAATCAGTTAAAATTTTATTAAATCGTCCTTAATAGGCACTTGCAAGACACCACTCACTCATTTATCATCTATACCACTTAATCCTGTATTCAGGGTCACGGGGGGCCTGGAGCCTATCCCAAGAGACTTCGGGCACAAGGCGGGGTACACCATGGATAGGGGGCCAATCCATCGCAGGGCACACAAACATACACACACTACGGCCAATTTGGGAATATAAGCACGGGGAGAACATGCAAACTGCATGCACAGAGAGACGGGAATCGAACCCAGACCCTGGAGGTGCAAGGCGACAGTTCACCACCGTGCCACTACACCACCGTGCCGCCACTGCAGGACACCAATTCAATTCAATTTCATTTGTTTAGCGCTTTTAACAGTTGTCTTTGTCGCAAAGCAGCTTTACACAATTCAATTTATGGAAGTTTGTTTTATCTCATAGTTATGATTTATAGTTAAAACTACAGTAGCATCGAGTCTCTTATACAGTATGTTTATTAAATGGCTTTACCCTATCAGGTCCCACAAAGATTTAGGTTTTAAATCTCACTACGGTTTTTGTTAAGTCTATTCCCGATGCAGCCCACCTACCTCAACATATGATGCGTTCGGAGATGCTGTTCCGCTCACCACGGCCACCGAAAAGTGCTTATCTGACCGATTGGTTGTTTTGAGGGAATTTCTCGTCTCATCGTATCCTGGTCAGTGGGATGCGACCTCAAGTTCTATCACATAATGTCATCCGGCTCTAAATCCTGCCTTCTTACCTTTCATTCATCTCATTGTTGATCTGTTGGGCATATAACCTCAGCATCAGATTTATTTGCTAAAAATAGTTCATTACTGCGCACAGATGTTTCATACCTGCTTGGCAAAGTCGAATTTAGTATCTGTCTCTCCAACAACTAATCCTACTAGGCATTTTTTCATACAATTTAATGATACTTTAAAAAACATTTATTTATTCATTCCTAGTCTGACAAAATGCAGAGGCAAAACCTTTAGAGACGGGATCTGCCTGTACTTTGTGCCTTTTGAGACAGAGTGCATTGTGAGTCAGGACAAACATGGGCAGGAAAACAAATACTAAATAAAAAACCGTAGAACATAAATTATGAATTTGCTTCGTTAGTTCTCTCTCTCCTGGACATATACAGACAGGCTCCCCGGGACAATCATTACTATAATATAATAAATGAGGTAAAGGCTGGCACATTCATTCCATAATTCAAGTTCACACAAACACAAACTATTATGCGTTTCGCTTTATAATGCAGATAAAATTGATATCTAATGCAAAAAAAGGTGCAGAAAGTCATACTCAGTTTCCAGGAGTTTGGAAATTTCATCCAGTGTGTACAGATGTCAGCTGAAATTTGGATTTAGCAGAATTTTTAAATCGCTACTGAGCTTGTAACGTGTCCTCATTTCAGAATCCTAAGATAAATCTTTAACCTGTCAGAGATTTAACCCGTGGTTCATTGTATCCTCTTCCCGAAAGTCGTACAATCCCCACGTCTCCTGCACCAGCCTGCTGCCTATCTTCACCCACCGGCGAATCCGTTCTGCGCCTTGACGCCGTCCAAAGGGTTCAATTAGAGGATCAGGAAGTGTGAAATATTACATGCAGCCCCATAAATTGTGCCGAACCAAAACGAGACAACTTTACTAGAGTGAGTGAGAATGAGAGAACTTCTCCCAGGGCTTCAGAGAACGTGACCTTGTTTCGCATTGACGCCTCAGGGTAACAGCTGCACTCTAAAACACCCGCCTCATTATTCAGCGTGAATGGTATGACAATATCACAGCTATAAAGACGACTGCACGGCATTCCAATACAGTGAATTACCGACCGGCGGATGGGTTTTCAGTCACGACTCGCGACGCCAGTGTCTGGCTGCTGACTTTACGACGACGCTCAGGAAGAAAAGGCACGAACGCGACCCTTAATTTAGACGAATCCTGCTGAGTTATAGATCACAAAATAAAAACAAAAAACAAAAAACAAAAAAAAAAACACAAATAAAAACAAAGTCTGCATGAATCACGAAACGAGAATAAAACAATGCCGAGATATTAGTGTGCGAGATTAACTTATTAAACCTGAACGAATCTATTATGAAATCAGGTTATGCATCTCCTGTCAATCGCAACAGGATTACACATATGAAAGCAAGAAACAGCTCCAATAAGCTGCCTCTGGTGATTACGACAAGAGCAGTAAAAAGACAAGAATTGATCTGACGAACAGAGAATAAAATAAAAGAGAAGCAAAGAAGGAGATGACAGGAGGAGGGAATTGTGAGGAATATATATCGGCATTCACAAGATCACAAGGCAAAACATCACGCCAGTATGGTGTAGGTTCACCTTGTGGCACTTGGGCAGCTCTGGCACATTGGGGAATGTCTCCAAAAGACGTTTGTCAGACTAGCAGAAGGTCCTTTGTGTATTGTAGGTTGCAGGATGGGGCATCTGTGGATCAGACTGGTTTGTCGGGGGCTGATCAGAATGGGTTACTGTGCACTGGGAGTTTTGGTGCATTACTATCACGGCCGGCACTGACAGACGGGCTGGACAGTGCTCCCCGGGGCATGAATAACCCTTTGGGTGTCCATGATCCTGTGAGTTCACTGGTGTATAATTGATAATCAATGCTAATGTTTTGGATTGTCAACCTTACGCCCGAGTGATGTATCTTCTTATTGCTTCTTTCCAACCCAGCTTCCCAACCTTCCTTTCTTCCCTACCGTCTGAAAGAACATCATCTCTCTGACTGACCTTCATCCCTTCAAACAGAACCTTCTTTCAACCAAACTTTTTTTTTTTTGACCAAGACCTTTCTAATTTCCACCAAAATTTACCTCCTCCTAGCTTTTTTCCTGCCTAACTTCCAGTTCTCATATATAATCTCCTATGTTTTTTTTTTTCATAGGGATTGTTTTTCCGCCAGCAAGCGCTTTGCCCGTACTGCAGACGATATCCCAGTTACTTCACTCCAGATCTTGTGATCCCGCTGTTCCTCTTTTACTCCCCACCTCAAGAGTGAAGATCCAGCCGAATTCTGAATTACAGAGTGGCAGAAGAGATTCACATCACTATGATTTGCTGCAGACACACGAACACGTCCTTCGGTCCTATGCAAACAACCTGTAATTTGATGATATCCATCTTTATTTCCGTCCTTTCTTCTTTGCACTAAAAAAGAAAAATCGCGTACATTTCGTCGCATTCTTCCTTTCTTCCATCCTTCCTTTGTATGAAATCAACCATCATCTTGGTTCTTCTTTCTTTCCTCTTTTTATTTCCATGAAAAACCCTCAATTTTCCCTCCTTCCTTCCAGGGAAACCAACCGCAATTTACTTACAACATATGCTTCTTTCTTTCCCTCCTTCCAGTCTTTATTCAGTGAAAACACCCTCAATTTCCTTTGTTCATCTGTTCATTTGTTCCTTCCTTCCTCCCTCCCTCCCTCGCTCGCTCGCTCGCTCGCTCCCTCCCAAGTTGAGCGATCCGAATGTCGCCTTCTCATCTACAAAAGCAACTCTTCTTACTTTCATTCTATTCCATCTCCCTTCCCTCTATCCCTTTATTCCAATGACAGCATCCCCAGTTTCCATCTTTCCATCCTTAATTCTCCCTAATTCGGTTCCGTACTTCCTCCTATCCATCAATCCAATCATCTGACCGTCCATCCTTCCTTTCAACAAAAAGCAACCAAACTTACAGTATATCCTTAACCCCCCCCCTTCCATTCCTTTTTTCATTCATCCGTTCTTCTTTTTTTTTTTACCCTCAATTTGGTTGCTTCCTTCTTCTTCCTTTCCATTCTTCTATCTTTGTCTCTGGCATATTGTTTCTTACCTTTTCTTATGTAAACAATCCCCGTTCGGTTCCTTCTTTCCTTCCTTCCAGTGAAAGCAATTCGGTTACATCCTTTCTTCCCTCCCTTATTCCTTCCCTCTCTTTCTTTCTTTCCTTCTTTCTTTCTGTTTGTCAGCTTATTTTGCAGGGTGTTGTTTCTCGGCCATAAATCCTGCATTCTCACCCAGAAGTAGGCATAAATCACGCTGCAGCACGGACCTGCCTTCACTGTATTTGCTTTTACTTATCTAATGAATAAAAAATGAAAAAACAAGCCCAAAACAGGGGAGTCTCTCCCTTTCTCTCTCTCTCTCTCTCTCTCTCTGCCTATTTGATTCCCCCCACAATACCCTGGCACGAAAGTGGAGGCTCTAAGTGCACTTGTGTAATTGGTGGAAGATTATTTATGAGTTTTACAGTGGTGCTTTCATTTGTTGCCCCTATTTACGCATGACTGGAGGGGCAATCAGGGCTCGAGCAGCATTCCGCCTGCGATTTGGGTGCACGGACCCGACCTTGTGCTGCTCTTCTCACTGAGTCAGAGGAGGTGAATGAGTGAGAGGTGGAGGGAGACAGAAACGTATCTCTTTCTTCCTAGGGGAGGGCTGAGGAGAATGTGAGAGAGATGGGGATATTCTTAGACATACATGAGACTGCACCTATTGTACACCACCAGACGGATAAAGCATGGGAAGGGAGCGACTTTCAAGATCCTAACAGATTATAAAGACAATGCATTCTTTTTGGCTGATTTACAGTATAATTAGGGAATATACATACCATAAACGATCATATACTAATGACTAATGAAGTAAAAAGAACAAACCGACCATCAAGTGAAGACAGCGAGAACAAACATGGACGTATCACCTGATGCACAAGCCTGAAGAATGAACACATTGGCTCGAGGCAGCATTGTGGCCTAATGGTCAGCGTTGTTGCCTTGCACCACCAGGGTTGGCGGTTTGAATCTTGCCTCTTGCATGATTTGGTGGGTTTCTTGCTGCTGTGATAGTTTTCTCGCACAGTCCAAAGACGTGCGGTGTACAGTCGGCTGACTAGTGTTTCCTAGTGATCGCTGGCACCCCATACAGGTTGTGCCCTGCCTGGTGACCGGAGTTGCTTGGGATATAAAAATATATTACATTTTTATGGTATTTGGCAGATACCCTTATCCCAGCTCCTGTACCTCAGACCTGCTGTAGACGATGTACAGTATGTACAGTATGAATATACACACTTGTGTCCTGGCATTAAACCATTAGTTTATTGAATGTGCTTGAATTTTCATATTTCTTGTATTTGACCAAAAATCCAACGTACTGGTACAAAAATAAGCAAAAGCATGCATATTAGACTGTATGTAGGAAAATCAAACTCAAATTCAAATCTTATTCGTCACATACACAGTGCAGTGAAATGCTTAGGCGACTGCCCTGACCTTAAAACAAGACTATTAATAGGAATAATATAAAAAAGTTACCTTATCTAAGAAAGAATATCTATGTAGGAAATAAATAGTAAAACTAAATTAAATTTGAGATATATATATAAGTAAATTTAACTAAGAAAGAACAAATTTAACAAAGAAATCAAATAAAATATAAAATATCTGTATAGTACAAAATATACACTATAAGAAAGAAAAATAAGAAAAAACTAGCTGTACAATAGAAAATATAGAATTCTGGGAATGGAGGGAACATAAAAATGTCCAGGGGTGTGCAAATATGCAGTAAAGTGTCAAAACAACTGAACAACTATATAACCTGTGCCAAAGTTGTTTACTTACTCATAACATGTCCAGAAGTGTTTCATTTCTCTTTTCCTCCAGCAGTTTAGTCAGTTACAGTATATTGTTGAATGATATGTCTTCTACACCAGTCTCTTTTGTTCCCTTCTACCTGAACGTTAAACCCTAGACACATTCATGTGCCATGACAGCCATGCTGATATTCAGCACAACAGCACAACCTTGAGGGTGATATTGCTTGTACTGTATACAAACAACAGATTTTGATTTGTTTGGTTATTTAATCCGTTATTCTGCTCCGCCAACACATATCCCTCCTCGACTGGAGGAACTAACTAACCGTGATGAGAGGAGTTTTTCAGTTCTTACTGGTACTACTGTACTGTATGTAGCCAAAAGTAGAGGAGAATAATCCATGGAAGAGGTGGACAGGCCTGTAAATCTGTACAAGTTTCTCTTTATTTTTTACACGTATTCAATTTTACAATATCATCGCCGTTAAGATCCGAAGTTGTATCGCAAATAGTGATTACAGTCATCACTCGTGGAAGGAATGCCTCTCGTCCAATCAGATTACTCGGCTAGAATAAACTGTTATACTGTATAATGAGGGTTAATTATTAATCGATTAACTGCCGCTACGAAGTTAACCATTGCTGTGGCTCTGATCGTACTCGATGCAAGAAACATAGCAATTAAATGCTACTTGTGATGATCAGAATTTGCAGTTTCAATATCTAGTGCAGCTAAGTGCATTCCTAAAACGAGCTTTCCAGATATTGGCTCTACTGCAAACCTTGCTCCAGGGTATTAAATTTCCATTTTGAGTTGAAACAAACGTCCGCCTGTGCGAATTCATGCTATGTGCGTCAACCCCTGACAGCATAACTGATTTTTCTGATTTTTCTTGCTGCCCCTTTTATACCTCTCATCATAAATCTACCAAAAAAAAAAAAAAAAAAGCAGACCACAGATAGCTTTGGTCATTTTTTTTCCACCAAGGATCAACTCCTTTTACTGATACAACGAGGAACTCGCATGTTTTAAAATAAGCACATCACACACAGTTCCACATACACACACACATCATCATCATCATCATCATCATCATCCTCGCTGCCAGCTTTCCTCCCTTATCCTATCATCAGCCATCAGCAGTCTGCCTGATTAAATATAGAACAAACACACACGCACACACACACACACCCACACACACACACACACACACACACACACACACACACACACACACACTCACTCACATGCACACAGAGGCAATGAGAGGGAAAAAAAAACAGCTGATACCACTAAGAGCTTCCTTCTGCTCCTGCCGAATCTGGACTAGGGAGAATCGAAGCTAATTTGGTGAGTGGTTTCGTGAACACAGACCTCGCATGCTCGCAATGATCGATCATCGAGCTCGCATTGTTGTCGAGTTGCTAAGTGTGTTACGTTGCTAACGGTTCACAACAGCTACCTGCCTATCATTCTTCTCACTCGTCTAATGGCTACCAATCACTCCGCGATTACGGTGGACATTTCGAGAAATTGCTGCCTGATGAAAAAAAAAAAAAATTCTATTTGTGCTGCAGCGATTAGTCCATGTCAAAACACACACATACACACACAAAAAAAATGATTGATGAGAATTTCCAGAATCGCTGCATCATTCATCGAAAGGAAGACAAAATGCGCTTTTAGGGCGAATGACAGTTTTCGGAGGACGAAGTGACTTATATGTATAATTAGTAAAATGGCAATCTCAATGACGGGGCAATTTTGGGAACCGTGACCGAAAGATAAGCAGCCACAATGATCTATGTTTCTGGTCACATTATCTGGTTTGATTTGCGACCTCGTGAAGTATGTATTATAAAAAATAAAAATAAAAAAAAAGGTAAATTAAAAAGACATTACATCATCTGTAGGAACAGGTTCTGTTAGTACGGTTGGAGTATCGTCGCCTTTCTCATGGGGTTTCCATTCCATTACAAATGTGTAAAATGGTGTCACGAAGTGCACAATGCACAAGCACAATGTATAATAATATAAAAGACATTGTGGAACTAAACCATAAACAAAATAGATAGTATGAATTTCACAACCATTTTAAAAACTTACTGTATTAGCTGGCTGGCATCACTAAAAAGTGATGTTCACAATTTTTTTAATATATTATTGAAATGAGCCAAATACACACTTCTAATTCCTGGCACAATATGTTCTGAAAAAAAAAAAAAATCAATGAACAAGTTGTATTAACTACCTGAAGTACGAAGTGTTCTATTTCTCTTTACCGCAGCAATTTAGTCAATTATTATGTAGTAAAAGGGCTGTTAAATTATGATAGTAAAAAACTCCCTTTATTATTCTATACACACTTATGCACTTATTCCAGCATTTCGCTAGTGCCTGGATATACCATCAAGGTAGAAAGTTTTCTCAATACTGCCTGTTTCATGTCTGAAACGCTGGCCTCCCAGGAACTCCTTTAACGGCCCAAACATGTGGAAATGGTTTGGAGTGAGGTTTCGGGGGATGTGGCGATAACTCCTATCCGAAAGTTTCTATAACATGCCAATGGTGATGGTAAATGATTGTATGTCCAGTTCACACAGACACGTGCGTCTCTTCTCCCACTTTCGACAAGTTATCCACTGATTTTCAAGGATCAGGTGTTTCACTCGTTGAATGTTTCACGGGAACTACTAGAGCCAACTCGCCCGGGATCATCATTCGTGAAAGTCCACCCTTCTTTAAAACATTTGCACCATTCAAATGTTTTACTGCGTCGAAGAGTCTCATCACTGTACACATTACTGTGTTTTCAAGTCTCCTTTAAATATCAGTTTTACGGCTTTAATCGTGAGAAATTTCATGAGAAAGTCCCCGTTTGACTTGAACACCCATTGGATATTAAATTGTACCTTTTTCCACTTTTATCAATCAAGAAAACTAGGGATGTTAATGATTAAATGTGCAGCAGAGAATTGCAAAGTTGAAAAACCGATTAACTGTTTGTTTTGCATAATGCATCCTCGTAGCCTCCATATCTGTTAACAAACGTGTTCGCCACAAGAGGGCGCACTTGCAATCTAGGTAGTGTGCAAGATATTTACGTGTATTTTCTGCTGTCCTCGACTGTGAATAAGGACTGAGTGACGAGAGCAGTGTTTTCTACAGCCTTCTTTATTTGACTGATTTAATTCTCTTTCTGGCTTCATTAATTCGTCTCAAATAATTAATTTGTTGGGTTTGTTCCGCTAGAACTATTTAAATAAAACTGAAGCTGGAAAAAGTGCCTCTTGTTATAATTAATTAGTAATGATTAATCGATCACTGATTGTTAATGTGTTAAACTACTGGTTAAGGAAATTGTGCGAAAATTGGAACCCTGTAAAAAAAAAAAGAAAAAAAAAAAGACACAAATAATTGCTGTCATATAACTAAGTAATAACTAAATAACTAACTTCCAAAAAAAAAAAAAAAAAAAAACTAATCACCCTTATAGGAAGTATAATTTTAATAGGAACTACAATTATAAATGTTAAAAAAAATCTTTTAATATGGATAATAACCAATATATTATATCTAAGCAGTTATTCAATTATACGATCCTACAACTTAACCATAGCGGCCCACGACACTTGAATCGTAACTCTCCCCGAAACTAAACGACAGCTGCTTGTCTCCGAGGTGTAAATTAAAGTCAAAGACGGCGGAGTGCTGCCTCGTTTTTAACTGCTGCAGACATATTGCTTCAGGAGTGGTAGTAATCTCCTCAGAGGCGGGATATAGTCACAAATACCTTGTAAAGATGCCCTGAGTATAGTAACTGTCTAGCATGAGCAGCTGCTGTCACGTTCAGACAATAACACACCTGTGAGAAGCCCTTGAATCGCACTCGTTTATACATCGAGGAACACGTGCATCTGTCCTCATAAAAGACTTTCATGCAAATACGTTCCCATGAGCACTCCGACAATAACCTCCGCGCACATGCACACACTCACTTCATGTATGGAATGGTTACAAGTTGCAGTATATTGGTATATTGGGTCTTAAGTAATAAAAAAACGTATAATAAAAAAAATCCTCCCACTTGATCTTAAAGGAATTTCGACCGATCCCACACGCCCCTACCGATAACCCTTGAACACTTTTACAGTTGTTACTTAGAAAAAATAATGGTAGATAGATTTGCTTTGTAATAAGCTTTTTATTTAAACACTCTATCTTCGAAAAGATGATCATCGCTTTTCTCTTCATTGAAATGTTAATAAAGTCGAAATTAATAAACAGGCTTTGTATGGTTTTATTGACAGAGCACTATTGAAGCATGCAGAGAATAACGTTCAAAACACACACACAAAAAAAAAAACGATGTGTTCCAATGTTGTTATAGCAACGGTGGTTTTCACAGGGCTGGGTTACGAACCTGACGCCTTTCCCATCCAGGATTTGGAACCAGCAACAGCGGAGTGATTTTGTTTTGGGAGTAGAGTTAAGGGCTTTGCCCAAGGGCCCAACGGTGATAACCCTGAGGTATTGGGGCTCGAACCCCCAACCAGCACCCCAGACCCTCCACTGCCCAGCATATTAAAATAATCTCATAAATTATATAAAAAAAAGCCAATATAATGTTTGCAATAACATACTCATTTATTCATTTCTCATAGCACAAAGCATTTCTTCAATTTTTGCCTGACTGAAACAAGAGTGCAGCCAATGTTACTTCACAACCTGATTTGGACTAATGTGACCTTTTTTGGTTCATATATATTTATGGCATTTGGCAGACACCCTTATCCAGAGGGAGTTACATTTTTATCTCAGTATACATCAGAGCAGTTAATGGTTTAGGGCCTTGGTCAAGAGCCAAGCGGCAACTTGGCGGTGCTGGGGTTGGAACCTGAGACCTTCTGATCAGTAGTACAACACCTTAATCAATAAGCTACCCCTCCCACTATATAGACACATCATCGATAGTGCTAACCATTAAGCCAACGTGCAGCTGCATTAAATCCTCTCACTCACTCACTCACTCACTCACTCATCATCTATACCGCTTAATCCCGTATTCAGGGGGCCTGGAGCCTATCCCAGGAGACTTCGGGCACAAGGTGGGATACACCCTGGACAGGGTGCCAATCCATCACAGTGCACACACATACACACACTCTTTCACAGACTAAGGCCAATTTGGGAACGACAATTAATCTAACCTACAGGACTTTGGACTGTGGTTGGAAACCGGAGTACGCGGAAGAAACCCACCAAGCACGGGGAGAACATGCGAACTCCATGCACACAGAGATGGGAATCGAACCTGGCCAGGAATTGAACCCGGACCCTGGATGTACAAGGTGACAGTGCTAACCATTAAGCCACCGTGTCGCTGCATTGAACCCTCATTATTTAACAATCTTTCGATTTGGAAAGGACGTATGAGCATTTAGTTTTGTGCACTGAATTCACAAGCATGTGCCAGTAGACGGTAACGCTCTTTAATTTTTAGTGTTGTTTGTTGCTAGCTAATATTAGCTATTCACTGTCTTCTTCTTTGTTTCAGGATCAAAAAAGAAACATGAGAATCTTTGGTTGTCAAAACCTTGTGGTGATGTTAATTCGGCAACTACACAGACAATGCTGGTATTTTGTTGTTTTTGAAAATAAAAATGTTTTTTTTTTTTTTTTTTGATGAATTGATGTCGGAACAATGTTGACTACATGACGATGGGATAATGCCCCAATGAAATATTGCAAAAATGACTTCAAAACATGATTAATACCAAACAAGCGGCCTGAGTGCGAGTCAAACTCTGGTTGCTGCAGCCAGAAGTGCTTACCTCTGGACCACTAGGGAACACACTGTTGATAGTATTAAACTGGAAAGCAGCCAAAATGGTAAAAAAAAAAAAAAAAAAACCCACTTAACCTCTGAGATGTGTTCTGTGAAAGCGGACGTGATGTGGTTTGGACGCTGTGCGAACACCATATTACAGTACCGCAATTTGTGAGCTACGATGCACCTCGCGGTAATGTTCCTCAAAGAACATGGACCAGAGAGGTACCATTACAGACACGAGATACCGCACACACGCTGTGTGATGGAAGCTGTTGGGTCCGTCCCAATCTCCGACGGGAATTCTACTGTAAACCGCGTATTATTTGAACAACCGGATTATAAATATGTATATGCTAAAAGAGACTAAAATATACGTATAATTGAAACTCCTACCCTCAATCATTAGATTTGTTACGTTTTTTTTTGTTTGTTTTTTTACATCGTCACAGATGCTTTATTATTCTGATAGATTAGACGAGATGAAGACTGAGATCAGGTCCCGCAGTATCTGGCCTCAATACTGACGTTATTGAATTGCTTCAGCCTTCAAACCTTCAAAGTGATTTTTTCCCCCTCTAATGGAAGGATGTGTCTATATCAAATAAAAGCCTGCCTTTTTTATTTGAGTCTAGCGAGAAAAATGCACCGACTCACAACTGACAGCTTTGCAGATTTCAACACTGCCACACAAATGCAGAACAAAAACCCACTGGAACAGGAACATACCGCACGAGGCCACATGTTCGTGTTGAACCGGGACTTTTGTTCGGACAGAACACAGTTAAGATTTCTCCACACACTAATGCACTTATCCCAGCTCTTAACCCCTTAGCCCCTTAACCCTAAACCACTAGCTTGCTTAAGAACGCCATTAAAATAGAAAGTTTTCCCAGTACGCCGGAGCCATGATCAGACACATCTGAAACGCTGGCCTCCCAGGAACTCCTTTAATGACTCAAACATTTGGGAATGGCTCGAAGCGAGGCCTTTTCTGGATCTAGTTTGTTATATGAGGTCACATTCGAGAGAAAAGCTTTAATCTGACTTGTTTTTGGACTATTAAGAGGAAGCATGGCTCAAGGTAGTCAGGATTCCACTCACCATCCTCATGCTCTGTAAGCTGCTCCTTCTGCCGAGCGTGTAAGAAGAGGCAGCATTCTTCATGCATACCAAATATAGAAAATATCACGATCACCCTTTAGATAAGCAAAATTGGCAATATCTGAGACAAAGATCTTCTGTCTCATGCCAACACTCTACCCGCTTCCACTTACGTAAGAGTCGACTCGTCGCTATTTTCTTCTTGGAGTTATTAACAAACTTTTTGGAAACTACTAATCTCTAAAACTATGATGAATCTTTTCCGATGTAATTGAAGCTCTCTTGGCTACTACTACTTCTTTTCTTTTTTCTTACACGTGCTTTTCTTTCAGATATTTAGTTCTATGTAGTTTTCTGACCGTTCTTTTTATACTGTATGTTTCATATATATATATATATATATAAACCCACACAGATGAAAATCTCTCTGTGGCTCTTTCTCTTCCTCACACTCGCACAAAGCGAGGAATGAAATTTGGACCAAACACCACTTCACCTTCAAAGAAAAATGGATAACAAAGAGCATGAGTCAGTGAAATCAGTTTCTCGGGTGCACTTATCTCCCCGGTGCTTTCAAACGAGTCCTCCATTCATCTGCACTCTACACACTGCATCACCCAAAAGCTCCCTGCAAGGGAGGTTGCAGCCTGTTGGAAGATGATTAAAATCTTTAATAATTTAAAACACAATCCCCAAAGAAGAGAGAAATCAACGGGTGAGAGAAAGAGAGTGAGAGTGAGAGTGAAAGAAAGTGAGAGTGAGAGAGAGAGAGAGAGAGAGAGAGAGAGAAAGGGAGAAGCACACTGAGCTGAAAGGAAACACTGTAATATTTTTGACCTTTGAAAGAGAAGTGAAATTGTGTCCTTCTCTCCGCTGGCTGTGCGGAGAGACGAGGCTCCGTCCTGTTCATTTCATTTCCTTCCTCTCCTTTGCAGACACCTTCTTCGGTAAACTCGGGGAGGGCAGCCAAGCCCGCCAGCTTGAGCACCCGTACAGTAAAGGGGATCATTTTCATTATTAATGTCTACGAATTGGACCCGAAATGTGCCAGGTAAATATGCAATCAAGAGCTAAGCCAAGAACAGCGAGTTCACTGCGAGAGGTTAAAAAGGTTGGAGCAAACATTTGGGAGGGAGTGCGAGCTCACTGGAATATAACCCTCACTGTCATGACACATCCCCCATCCCAAAATTCATCCATTCATTCATCTTCTATACCGCGTCTTCATTCTGTGTACAGGATGGCGGAGCCTGCGAAACTCTGGGTACGCCCTGGACAGGGTGCCGATCCATTGCAATTTGGGAACGCCAAACTGTGGGAGGAAACTGGAGAAACCCCGTCAAGCATGGGGAGAACATTCAAACTCCCTGCACGCAGACTCCGAGACGGGAATCGAACCCTCGACCCTGGAGGTGCGAGGTGACAGTGCTAATCACTATGTACAGCATAGTTACTTTAGGCAAGGAAATAGCTATAAATATTGTAATGTGGTGTATGTTATGGGTGGCGTAGGGGTCATCACCGTAGTCTTGCACCGCGAGGGTCAAGGGGCCGAGTCCTGCCTTCGGGTCTGTGTCAGTCGGCACGTTCTTCCTGTGCTTGGTGGATTTCCTTCCACAATCCATGAACATGCAGATTAAGCTAAGTTTAGTTTCCAAATAGTGTCGGAGTGTGTGCATGCTTGCGTCTTATAATGTGCTGACACCGCGTCCAAGGTCTACCTCGCCAATGACTTGAGTACCCTGGCATACTGTAGATGCAGAAACGGTGGAGAGAGAGAGAGAGTGAAAGAGTGAAAGAGTGATCGAGTGTACGTTCTGACTTCATCCTGGACAGTAAACTGTCTCTGTTTAAGGGCATAAGAAAGCTGCAGTCTGTCTCAAGAGAGGACTGGACCGTCGGTTACAAGCAGAGAAAGTCTTGTCTGGCTCTCTCTCTCTCTCTCTCTCTCTCTCTCTCTCCCGAGACCTGGCTCACCATTTATACAGCCAAACAAAAATCAATGGTTTAATGATCCAAAACCAGTAATAGAAAGAGTAAAAAAAAAAGAAGAAGAAAAAAAAAACACCACTCGCTCTAAAACAATAAAATGTCTTTTGGCAAATGCAGCTCCGGTCTGTGTCACAGTGTGTGTCCGCAAGTGTGTATGTGTGAATGTGAGTGTG
The DNA here is from genome assembly GCA_011419295.1 of Clarias macrocephalus. NCBI lineage: Eukaryota > Metazoa > Chordata > Actinopteri > Siluriformes > Clariidae > Clarias > Clarias macrocephalus. The sequence continues at coordinate 47,326 of JAAGKR010001238.1, forward strand.
CTCAACCTGGCTCGGTGGTGCAAAACATATTGATTTATCGATTGTCCGCTTTTTGCCCGGCCTCCTTCGCTGTTTCTCTTCCTCCGCGCGCCCTGCTATAGGAGCTGTGTGGACGGGAAGACCGAGAGCGTGCTGCGAGTCAGCCGTCCTGGTGCGTACTCTACATCATCCCGATTTATTATCCTGGGTCAAGACCAAATCAAAACCTTGACCCATTCGCTGAGTACAATTTACAAGTGCCTTCCAAGAGCTGGTGAGATTTTGGCAAGGGATACGCTACCCCAACTAGACAGGCGCTGTGATGTAAGCCCACCTTTTCGGGATCATTTAACGATTAGGGGACGGCTCATGCTTTATGGTTTACCTCTGTGAAGCCGGGAGGTGTGCTTGTTATCCTGGATCGGTCGACCGTCTTAGCACATAGCGGTAATCCTTTATGATAGACCAAAACTTTCACGTCTGCTGAACTCGTTCAAGTATCAGTGGGGCAAAGACTGAGTAAAATCTTTGTAACGAACAGCATTTGTTACATACAGCATGGTACGTATGGGATCATCCCATTATGCCTTTGCCTAAAGAACGGCCGCTGTGACATCAGCACAACGCGCGATCGGATAGCGCGAGCAAGTTGTGGATCTCGGCTCTCCCTTTCGAACGGAATCGGGTTTATTTGGTTCCCGTCGTGTGCGACGCGGGAGCCACAGGTAGGCCTCGTTGAACCGCCGACGAAAATAATCACTGCAATAAAAGCGAGGAAAAAAATACAAACGGAATAAAAATACTTGAAGGAAAAAATAAAGTGCAAAGTCAGTGAGCGGCGGAGCGGCTCCTCGATCTGAGTGCGGTTGTCATGACGACTTGTTATCCCAGCTACTCCCTGAGGCAGCTGGGAAATCAGGAGGGGAGGGCTACTGGGATCGAGGCTATTCTTAAACACACAGCAACAGGCAAATGCAATTACAGACACAGCGAGCCAGTGGCCTAATCAAATCAGCAGGGAGGGATGGAGGCGAGAGGCGGGGGCCTGTCGGATGCCTGTCGCTCGCCTGGAAAAGCTAAGCCAGATGCAGGGCACGCTCCATGCAAACACACACACACACACACACACTGACGAATGATGGAAAAAAAAACTAATCTGATATGAAGGAAGCCCTGGATGGCGGACCTGTTATCTCCTCCGGCTCTTTTCGTATCATGCATAAAGCCCCGCTCATCTCCTTTCCCAGAGGGTAGGTATTTCCACATCCTCTCCAAGGTCTCAGTGTCCACTGTGTGGATGTGGCCTGTGAGGTGTGACCAGGCCTGTCTCCTGTCTCCTGGTGCTAACGAGCGGGGTAATTACTGACGGCCCAGGCTGAGGGAGGCAGCTAGTGCGGCGAGGGACGGTGCTTAGTTAACCTCCCCCACGACGCACGAGCGTGTTTAATTAAACTGAACTCTCAGGGACCTCGAACAGACTGAGAAAGAATAGCGAGGAGAAATTATACTGAATCTATTGTCGGGGCTATTTTTAACCTCGGTACGGGGCGCTCCTCAGCCGGAGAGGCCTGATACTCCCTTTGAGTGTCTTCCTTTCTCCTGCTGATATGTGTCATTGATACTGTTCAAACAATTTTCATTTCTACGGAAAATTTTTTTGTCTCAGTGAAATGAGCTGTAGATCCTCTTCTGATTCCTACTTTTCGTCTCAAGAGATAAAAGCTCTGATCTGGTGATCTAAAGATTGGGATAGCCTCCGAGTGGCGCAGTGGTAAAGCGCTCGCCCTATCATCCGGAGATCGCGAGATCGATTCCCGGGTGATGCTGTAACCTCTCGCAGCCAGAGGTCTAGAGATAGCTGATTGGCCGAGCTCTCTCAGAGGGGAGGGAGAGGGGCTCCCACATTAATCACGGCTCTACAGCCAATCAGGTGCGTCGTGAGCTCATGTGTGCGCAAGGAGCGGATAGCGCTGTCCTCCGAGTGTGTTACTCCGCCCCCCAACGGTGTGTTTGAAAAAGATGCGGTCGGCTGGCGTCACGTGGTTCGGGGGAAACATGTGATAGTCTTCTACCCTCCCGACTGAGGGGTAGTAGTAGCTTAATGTGGGCGCCCTCTAGTGACGGGGAGGAATTGGACACGACTAAATTAGGGAGAAAATTTTGAAAAAAAAAAAAAAAAAAGATTGATAAAATCCAAACTGCACACAAGTTAAAGGTGGAAAAAAAACAGCAAATTAGCTCAAAAATATTTAAATATTGTATTATTAAATATGCAATATACTACAGGCAGGATGAATTACGAGCAAGTGGTTTGTATTATGGATCGTTATTCGCAACTGAATTTCAATTCCTAACGCATGGGTTTAAGTCTTTGAAACTTTCCACACAACCTTCGGAAAAGGGAGAAACATTCAAAGAGCGCCCGAGGAGCCTTTTTATAACAAGGGCAGCCTGGCCGCTTAAGGCTGCATTTCACACTTTACTCAAACCAGCCAGGAAAGTCCTTGAAAAGTTTAATCAAAGAAATTAATTGTCATTTTAAACTGTCTTCAGTCGCCATTTTAAACATCTGGCCTCCTTCGAGCCTCCCACTGGTCGCCTGCTGTTTAATACGAGAGCAAATCTTCCTCTCTGCTTTCTAACATGCTGCCTGAACAAATGATGGAGAGGGAGAGAGAGAGAGAGAGAGAGAGAGAGAGAGTAAAAGGGTATGGGTGTCAAAGGCCGTAAAAGTGTGTGTAGAATACCACGGCTTGTTTAATTTATCAAAACTGGCCTCATAGAGAGTTGTAGCTTTAAACTTTAATGAAAACGCCCTAAAGTCCTGAAGTAGCGAAATGAATAGGAGAGAAAATATAAAACAGGGAGAGAGAGAGAGAGAGAACTTGGAGAGACTTCAGCGAAACAATCCTTCTCTGTCATTACACTGGGCTCTGTTTTGTGATACGCACAAACACACACACACACACACACACACACACACACACACACACACACACACACACACACACACACACACACACACACACTCGGTCTACTCTTCCCATGTTTATTGGCTTATCCTGTTGGAGCCAGTGATGTGAGTTCGGCGTGTCAGCAGAACTAAGCTCTCGCGCTGCTACTGTAGAACTCAGCCCGTGTCCATGCATGTTCGAGGAAATGAGGAAACACTGGGGCCACGTTAATAAAAATATGAAGAATGAACTGTCTGAGAAAACCGAGCGTAAAAACACGGTACATATCGCACTAGCCTCACTGGACCAGAATATGTTTCAATCGCGTTCTAGACGCAAATGAACTGCACTCAAGTTGGGACTGAACTCTGACGACCTCCCTCGGCACTTGTTTTGTCCTCATCTCTGGGTGAATGCTGTAGCCTCACCTGTGTTAAAAAAAAAAAACACACCAAAGATGATAACACTACAAAAAGAGGTGGTCACAGTGTGGCTCCGGTTGAACACTGGCACAGTGAGATTGCAGCGATAAAGGCATTCAACCCTGAATCAAATCATTTCCAAGTGCAGAAAGTGAACCAAACCAGCCAGGTATTATGGGTAACTGTGTATGTGTAATGCTAAAACTGTGCCAAAGAAAAGATCTGCAGAAAATGTGTTATGTTCAGGATGTTTGGACAGAAAATAGAGAGAACAAATGATATATCTAATGCACAGAACAATTCATGCTGTATTTATTTTAATAAAAAATATTTGAAAATGATGTGGCAATTCACTGAGCTCAAGCTCAATGTTCTTGATGCTTTTGGCATCATTATATTTCTCACCAATGCATGAAAGAGGAAATGGAGCATTTTGGATTTGAACTTTTAAAATAATATAGTTTTAATTAGCACTTGTGTAATGGACTAATTCTGGTTTGGGAAATTGACCAGATCTGATTCAGACATCAAAGGGAGATGCAGGATAAGGAAAGGTTCCTGACACGTGTAGATAAAATCCTTGGAACACAACCTGCTGAAGCAGTGGACTGGAAAATGTGATGATGATGATGATGATGATGATGATGACGACGATGGGATCAGGAAAAACCTCTAATTTCAAATTTAACTCAAAGTTTCTGGTTGTAATTGGTTGTAAATTTACTTATTTTTTTCTAGACTAGTTCTAGGGTATTTGGAAATTGACTTGTTCAGGTTGAGTATTTGGAAATGGAATAGTTCTGGTTGAGTATTGGGAAATTAACTAGCTCTGGTTGAGTATTAGGAAATTAACTAGTTCTGGTTGAGTACTGGGAAATGAACTAGCTCTGGTTAAGTATTAGGAAATGAACTAGTTCTGGTTGAGTATTGGGAAATTAACTAGTTCTGGTTGAGTACTGGGAAATGAACTAGCTCTGGTTAAGTATTAGGAAATGAACTAGTTCTGGTTGAGTATTGGGAAATTAACTAGTTCTGGTTGAGTACTGGGAAATGAACTAGCTCTGGTTGAGTATTAGGAAATGGAATAGTTCTGGTTGAGTATTGGAAAATGAACTAGTTCTGGTTGAGTACTGGGAAATGAACTAGTTCTGGTTAAGTATTAGGAAATTAACTAGTTCTTGTTGAGTACTGGGAAATGAACTAGTTCTGGTTGAGTACCGGGAAATGAACTAGTTCTGGTTGAGTACTGGGAAATGAACTAGCTCTGGTTGAGTATTAGGAAATGAACTAGTTCTGGTTGAGTATTGGAAAATGAACTAGTTCTGGTTGAGTACTGGGAAATGAACTAGCTCTGGTTGAGTATTAGGAAATGAACTAGTTCTGGTTGAGTACTGGGAAATGAACTAGTTCTGGTTGAGTACTGGGAAATGAACTAGTTCTGGTTGAGTATTGGGAAATGAACTAGTTCTGGTTAAGTACTGGGAAATGAACTAATTCTGGTTGGGTATTAGGTAATGAACTAGTTCTGGTTGAGTATTGGGAAATGGACAAGTTCTGGTTGCAACTAAAATAAAAACTAGTCATGATCTTACAAATTGACCAATTTTGATCTGGAATTAGTCAATATACTGGTTCATGGATTACTCTGCTTGGAATTAGTAAATGGGCTTATCTTGGTCTGAACTAGTTCTGATCAGGAATTGATTGTTAACCATTTTCCGATTTGGACCTGAAAATGGACTGTTCCTGATTTTGACTTTGGAAAGAGACGAGTTGTACTCGGGAAACATAAGTGTAAGCTACCCACAAAACTTAACATTGTTGTGGAGCTCATCATCTTCACCAAAACTTCACGCTTTTGCCTTTGAACACTAATGTACTAACCCTCTCTCAGCCCATTAGAAAAGCCAGTCCTGTGTCTGGGGCCACTGGGAGGTCATTAGTCTGTTTAATGTAGCCTGAACCCTTAACAATGGGCCACACGATGCGACGACTATAACAATCTACAGGCTGCACCATCTGTGTGTCAGAACTCCAGTGGTGTAATGCTTGTCAGTGACTCATCAGTCTGAAACTGTCGCCTTGACGCTCCTCATCACTCCGCACTACATGCGACGCACTACAACACCCCAGCAGCCCATAGGAAATCTGACAACCATATATGTATTGTCAGCCTATTTAACATCTGCAAATACTTGGCACAGGGGGGAAGACTAGGTCCCCATTTCTCGCACACTTCTCCTAATTAGCTGTCAGCACAGAATCATCAGTTGATGCTCTTGCAGCTCTGCAGTGAGAACGGGGGGACAACAAGAAAGACTTAGAGTGGGCCTCGGCAAGTTTGGTTCGTTTCCAAAAACATTCCAAGGTTGTCCCATGAGGGACCCAATCCATCAAAGTGATTTTTCCCCCCCTTCCCCCCACTAACACCAGCCCTCTTCTCCTTTGCAACGTAATCATTTTCCTCTCACTGGGAGTGACATTGATTCATAAAGTACGCCTCGGCAGATGCCAGAGTTTGGTAGTGTCACAGAGTGTGTGTGGGGGTGCTTTCAATCTCTGCACTCGCTAAGCCAATAGAGTTTGGTTTTAATAGCTCAGCAGGGGGATGTGTCATGTTATAGGGTCACCGGGTTAAGGATCCGGGTTCGGACCGCCATCGCCTTGACCTCCCGGGCTGATGAAATGCCGTCGTGTTGGTGTTGATGTGTCTTAAGGAGGTCACAAGGCCGGGCAGATGTACAAGTCTAATCACTGAGTCTGGCTCAGGGTTGTGAGACTGCATAATCCCCTATTTAGCAAGCTGCAGCCTGAGGCTAAAGCATGGACAAGATCGAGGGTGCAAAATTTATCTATACAGTAGGCATGGGGTAGGGTTAAGGTTAGGGTTAGGGTTAAGGTTAGGGTTAAGGTTAGGGTTAAGGCTGGTATAGATATGAAGTTGCCAAGCTTACTTTGACAGTAGAAACTAAAAAGAATTGCTATTTAAGTATTAAAACGTTATTAAATCTTTAATTAGCCATTATCTGTTATCTGTACCATCATTGCCATCATACCATCATACATGTTATATGTTTTCTAAAGGTCTGCTGGTCATATGCAACACTAGTGCTACATACTAAATTATCATGTGAATAACTAATATTTACCATTAGCTAGAATTCAAGTTAGGGACGCTCATCCTCAAGGTAGGGACGCTCATGCCTGGACGCTCATCCTCAAGTTCAAGGTAGTCCACATTCGGGTTGTATACATAACTACAGAAATAACTACTACGTTATAGTATCTGACAACGAATAGTCACAGTTCTTGAATAAAAAAATGTATACCAATAACGTCCTGAAATATTTTTACCGCTCCTCATTTAAGAGACGATTTAGCATCGGCTAAGTGAGTTTCTACTAGACGAACGAGGGCATCCTGGGTCACGCGCGGCACCGCTCTATATTAAGAGCAGCGCTGTAGCTGTCACTGCTTCATCCGTATCAGGGAAACAGAAATCTCATCCGGCGTGGGCGCTCACACTGTCGATCCCTGACTAACATCTCAGCACACTAATGGACGCCGAATCTGTTTAATCAACAATCCCTGGGACTCGGAAACCGTTGGTTGGTGAGGGAGATGATGGGAAAATGCTGTCAAATCTGGCTTCTTCTTGCTACAGGCCACAGTAAAACCCATTGACAAGCAGATTTACATAAAGCTTTCCCTTTGCACTTTTTCAGCTGGCTTCACACAACGGACAAAGCGACCAGGGCTACATTTACTGCACCGGATAAGCGCTTTTGCAGTCAAAGAGCCGGCTTCGGGATTCTCGCTCCTGTTTTGCTGTCCACTGGACTTTTTTTTTTTTACGGGACTCGCCACTTTAACAACGGCCTCACGTATTCGTCTGTGTCGGATTCCACGTCGGTTCTAGTAGACCGTTGCTCACATGATAAAAGTTGCAGATGTTAGCGTCTCCGAGCAGTTACGCAGGCAATTTGTCTGCAACACAACTGGGAAGCAAAGAATGAAATAAAGCACAATAGCTCGTCTGTGCTGACAACAACACATCCCGGCTGTTTAACAAGTTTCCTTCCTTGCTGAATGGACATTCTCACAAGGGCTAATTGGCATTAGGCTACATCATAGCTTGATAAAACACAATTACTGATACGCCGCTTTCATAAATCCATATTTGCCGTGTTTTAATTAAGTTTTGCAAACTAAGCATACCTTCAGAGCCTAATTATGGCGCACATCTACTAAAGCCTAATGATGTAGACACTTTTTTTTTTTTTTTTTTGCAGCACAGGCCATCGGGGGGATGAAACTGCATCTGCGAGTTTGAGACACACGCAGCAATCAAAACGCAACTTTATCAGAAGCAGCAGAAAAACTGCAGCCAAGTTGCATTGTATGACAGGAGCGGTACATCACGACGCAAGATCAACATATCCGTATTTGTTAGGAGGAGCTGGTTCAGCTGTTACAATAACGACAAGTCAGGCTTTAGCGCCGTCCCGTCCTCCTGTCTCAGTGGTCGGAAAAATTTGTCTGCAAACTAAACTGCCCTGCAATGTTACAAATGCACCAAAGACTCTCCGATGAACAGGCGGCTCAGTGCTTGCTGTGAGTTTTTTTTTTTTCTTTCTTTCTTTCTTTTTTGGACCAATTTAAAGTGTGATAAATGTACCTCGATTCTTGACCGTTTGGGGGAGAAAAAAAAAGACCAACAACAAAACTTGCAGAGTTGTTAGGCTAAAAACAGACTGCCGAGTAGTGGAAAAACACAAAAGGGAAAAATAGAAGGTGTAATAAATGCTTTTAGACAGGTCTGACCCAGCAGGAATCTTTGGTTGTCAAAATGTTGAGGCGATGTTAATTTGGCAACGTTAAAGATGCCGGGACACCGTTGGCTCGTTTCTGACGGTTAGAATTACTCTGATGAAATCATATACTGTAAATCGACCAATGACGTTGGGATAACGTTGAAGAACCAACCTCAACACAACGTTGCAAATATGACATGCAAAAAAATTGAGTCAAAGTCTTGAGCTCCCATTTTTGTTTTTCCATAGTTTGCTTTCTGTATTTTTTAATGTAGAAACAGTTCTTTAGTCTTCCTTTTAGACTTTTTCAGTCCAGTCTATCCCAGGGTTACAAGGAATGTTTTTTTTTTGCTTGTTAAGCCACACAGTGACCTATGAATCGGTCAAGCCTAATAAACATCTGACTTAATGCATGAACCGGTGAGAAACAGGTGCAGATGATGACAGACGATCAGGCCGGTGATTAGTATACTGGTGATGCTGGATGCTGAGTGGCTGGAACGGACGAGAGGGGAAATGAGGTCGCTGCTGAGGCTGGTACATAAATGAGCAGTTTTTAAAGTGTAATAGGTACTTTGCAGCCTGTCGTGAGAAAATTGCATCATTTAATTCAATTCATTGCTCTAAATTTGAGCTTTAGCTTAACCTTGTCCTTGTTACATTGTCCTGATGGTGTCCTGTTGGTGGACGACATTGAAACGTCCTCAACTTAAAGTGGACTGTTATTGTGACTCTCGGAAGTGGATTATTTTCCCCATTTGAAGTGGTTTATACTGTAAATACAGTATTTCAGTATTTTCATTCCTTTGTGAACAATGTGCCTTTTTTGTTCATTTACTGTATAGTTACATTTAATATTGTGGGATATTCACGTTCATGTTAGCTCTTACAGTGTGTGATAGCAAAAAAAATCCTTCATATTACAGACAAAAGTGTAAGTCCGAAATCCCCGGTCATGAAGATTTTCCTGGGTCAGAAATCATATAGTTACAAAACTCTGACACTGGAGAAAATATGTTAAATATGTTCCCCTAACAGAAAAACATCGCCATATTAATGAATGTGCATCTGAATAATTATGTGCAACAGATGTGTCTGTCTATTATATCATTTTAAATAGATAGACAGACAGACAGATAGACAGACAGACAGACAGACAGATAGATAGATAGATACTGTATATAGAGTATAATAAGGGTGAATAAAAGAGATCGACATAGAGGAACTTGCTGGACTGGACCGGAGTCCCTCAGGGTAAAGAGAAAAAAGTATAGAGAACGAGATGTTAGAGAAAAGAGAGAGAGAGAGAGAGAGAGAGAGAGAGAGAGAGAGAGAGAGAGCTCTGTCAGAGTGATTGTTCTGCCATGCGGAAAGGTGACACACGGATGTGTGGACGAGCCCTCTAGAGACGGGGAGAGAGAGAGAGAGACACACACACATGGAGGTAAAGGAAGGGGGGAAGAGGAAGCAGTTTGTTGCCTTGTGAGGACGGGGATGCCAGCTCAGGAGTTCGTGTGTGCATCTTATGGGAAATGACTCAACCGGGAGTTAAAAATAAACCTAAAGGGCATTGATATTAAGCCAAGAAGACTTAGTGAATTCTTACTTAAGACACGCAGTGACACTCCTTTATCAGTCTCGTGTATAAAGTTGTGTAGAAACCTTCCCATACAGGACAAAGAGAATGAAAAAAAAAACTGCTCTTAATCATTTAGGTCAATCTGACTGCCTGCGCATTGTACGTTAGAAACATAAAACATTGTCTAAAATGTCTAAAATCGACAAATCCTTTAAAAATATACCAAAACCGTTGCAGCAAATACAATGCGATTTGTATACTCGTGTTTTATGAGAGTATTGCTTCATCATTTCAGTCTGTTGCATTACCGCCAACTACTGGCCAAGAGCGGGTGGCAGGAATAGAAGATTACGAGATTATGTTTTGTACCAGACATGACTTTTAAGCAAGCAAGGCTCACAGCATGTCAAGATCCTTTTTAAAAATAATAATTTTTAATACTGTAAGAAATATAGCTGCTTGAGACAAATCCAACCATAAAAACGTAGAGTGGTGTTGAATCAGATCAAATAAAAAAGGTGTCCGAAAACTGCAACCAATTGAATCGATCCAGAGTTCTGGTGTATATGTTTAAAAAATACTAATCTGAGATGATTTCCAGGTAAAGACATGGAAAAAAAAAAGAAAAGCAGCTCAGCCACTGCAGATCATCATCTCCTTCTCTTGTTATATATAAGGTGCCATTAGTTAGTCGTAATTGATGATTTTCTAGATTTATTTGCATTTATATATATATATTTTATGCTTTTACAAATGATTCCCGCATGGACTTTAAATAAATAGACAACTTGACAAGTAGAAAGTAAAAACCAATCATCAGCGTTATTATCTGATGGAATAAACTTGACAAGAGTAAAAAAAATTACATTAGGTACATTTGAGGATCCTCCACATCACACGTTCCTAAGATCCACATTGCGTACTCTGTGCTAAGCTGAGTGTGTGTGTATGTGTGTGTGTGTCGACTAGGTCATGATAGAAGTTTCTTAAAAATTGTTAGCTTGGAATTCTAAAATAGTGTGAGGCTAAAAACATGGGAGTAAAGCGCATTATACCCACATGTCAGATTCAAGACATGTGTCAGGGCTCAGCAAGGCCAGTCGGTTTGCCTGAACACAAAGTTCTGATGGTGTACATAGACACGAAAACACATACACACACAGACAAACAACCAGAGCGTTTTAACACAGCAGGGATGAGAGTACAGAATGCGAATGCTATAATTCTGTATAATTCTCTTTGAATGACCGAAAGGCCAGCCGAGTCCGATGTGATTATTCCAAAAAATATTAATAATTAAAAATCTTAGTGCAAAAAAAAAAAAAAAGTATGAAGGGCAAGAGAGAAACAGAGAGAATGAGAGATGAAGTGAACAAAAGGTAGAGAGAGAGAGAGAGAGAGAGAGAGAAAGAGAGAGCTGGAGTACGAAAGCATGATTTAACAAATGCTGCTTTCCTGTGCTCTGCTGTCTCGTCCCTCGGTAGAAGCATCGCACACATACGAGCACACACACACACACACACACATGCACACACATGCACACACATATACACACAGGCTGCATTTAGAGCAAGCGAAATCCAGCGTTTTTTCAAAAACAGAGACGTGGCTGATGTACTGTAGGAAGGAGATGGAGAAAGGGACAGAGAGTGAGAGAGACACAGAGAGACAGAGAGAGAGAGAGAGAGAGAGGATGACACAGCAATTGTGTGACAGAGGGGGGAAAGAAGGAAGAGACAGCAAAAGAAATTAACCATGCTTTGAGGCAATGCGAAAAGAAAGGGCTAGACAGAGAGGTCAACAATGCACTGAGAACATTGTTGGATGGAGATGGAGATGTGTGTGTGTGTGTGTGTGTGTGTGTGTGTGTGTGTGTGTGTGTGTGTGTGTGTGTGTGTGTGTGTGTGTGCGTGCATGCAAGATGAAAGAGAACGCGACTGAAAGCCAGACGTACAAAAAAAAAAAAAAAAGAATATTCATGAAGTCTACCAGGGGTGGAATACATTTTCACGATATATGATACGTTCCACAATATTTAGCTTCGCTAAGGAAATGCAATGCTCTGGGGGAAATATATAAAAGAAGCACTTATATAATGGCTACACTCACTGGCCACTTTAATAGGAACACCTGTTCAACCATGCAGCTCATTACTCGGGTCTCTGAGGTTACCTGAGCTAGACCGCCAAAAGGAACAAATGACATGCCATCCAACCCCCCCCCCCCCCCATTGCCTGTCCATTTGCCCATTTGTGGCGTCCGCCGTAACTATCTGTTCTTTTTACATCGCGTTCTATGACGTTTGATCCTTGCACTCTTTGATCCTTGATTGCTCATGATGAAATATTTTCAAAACAGCAGTAAGTAGTTACATCTGTCTATCAAATCACAGGTTCACATTAGTGCGCTCGTTCTGATATGCACAGCGAGTAGATCTAAATCGATCAATTTAGATGATTACCATGATTACCATTTCATCCTACTCCCATACTGGGAAGCTTTCACATTAGTAAAAATGTTCCGTACCTGAGAACACCTGTGTATCGATATTCATATGTCGACTACATTACTTTGCTCAAGTTGGTGTCTTCTTCTGCGGTCAGTGAGTAGGAGAGAGGAGCATCGTCTTTGTTTTTAATTTGACAGTCTCTTTTTTTTCATGTGAATCATACAACATAATAGAAAGAAAAAAGATATGACAATATTTTGTGACAATATTTTCAGACAAATTATATGCATTATATCATTAATTTTATTAAACATCATGTAATTATTTGATCAGTTTTTCCATTTTACGACATGTGCATTATACAGTATATGAGAGATATACTGAATACTTATTTCTTTCCCAGTTTGTACACTGGAACTTTAAGAGTTGCTCCAAGTTAACCAATATGGCGTCAGGCTGGAGCCACATGTACGCAAAAAAGACAATTAAATGCACCTACAGTATAAACATTTAAAATGCTTCCCCCCCCCCCCCCCAATTGCTGTAGTATAAGAGAAATGAATCACGTTGGCGTTGTTGTGTTATAAAAATATAATAAACTCTAAGACCTTTCGCACATTTGATAAGTTGAGAGAGAAAATGAATTATTCCAGTAGAGGAAACTGCGTTTAAATGACTGCGTGCCCGCAACCCAGAGAGAGAGAGAGAGACAGAGATTAGGTTAAAAAAAAATTCAATTCATAAAGATTCTGAACAGAAAAATTCTTTCTTAGAATGAATTATGAGAACGCTTACATATGAGGAAGATATTCGTTGATCTGATAAGAAAGAAAAAAGAGTGCACGAGCAAAAGATGAGCAAGAACATGCACACACACAGAGACAGAGAGAGAGAGAGAGAGAGAGAGAGAGAGAGAGAGAGAGAGATTCTGAATCCAGCACCATGGACAGCACTTATCGATCGCTTCCCAGCACACATCACCACAACTTTCACAAATTGATATTGAGAAGTGACCTGTAATGCAATTACTGCCCAATCCGGGGCAGAAGTGGCCATCAATAATTAAAAGGTGGCTGAGTCGTGGCTCGCTGTCCCGGTCTTATTCTCGTGTTGTTATCTGCACGTGCGGCGCCTCGGGTACCGAGCTGTTGCGCCACCGGGCCTGGAAGAAGATTTGTGAAAATATGTCTTTCAATAAAACCAATCATGGCGGACGGATGCCCGCTACTGCCGAGTTTATTATTCTGGTAGAATATGTCTCCGGCAGAAGCCCAGGCCACAGCGGCGCAATATTAACCGTCAACAAATCACGGAGCCCAACTGCCGTCTGCGCACCGACGCCGTTATTAGCAGTTATATCATCTGCCTGTTGTCTCAGTCACTCCGGAGAGCATGTGGCGCTTAAACCGAGTCAGCATCACAATAGCATTGTGTAAAGTTTGATTATTCCTCGAGCACGTTTTTCTCTGTGAGAGCGGAATATTACTCTGGCCATTTTTACAGCAGGCTGATGGCAGTACACTACTTCTTCTGTGAATAACACTGTAATAAGCTATATATTACATATACATACTGTAATACTGTTTTACTGTTCGCTCTATTAGGAACACTTGTACTGTATACATGCACATTCATAATTCATAATCAGAATGAGGGGAAAAAGGTGTGATCTCTGTGACTTTAACTTTGGTATGGATGTTTGTTCCAGATGTTTGTTCTAGTTGGAGTATTTCAGGAACTGCTGATCTCACAGTGATGGGAATTTCCAGGGACCATCAATACGATGAGATCACGATACTTATGTACCGATTCGATTTATATTGCAATTCTGTAAGTACCACAATTTTATAAAAATCCTGATCCCATGTATTTTTTGTTTCAATTTTGTTAAAATGATAAACAAACAGCGAACAGTTTCTCCTACCACACATGATGCCAATGTATAAATAGTTTAGAGCACAACACCTGTAGGTTTATAGAGGAACGGCATCATGTTTCCACCTCAAATGCAAACATAAATAAATGTAAAATGTAATAATACAAAATTTATTTTGGAGTCAACCAAACGGGACCCGTCACTGCATCATACTCCGTGAAATGCTTTATGTATGTCTTTACAAAGATGTCAGCGAGGAGAGCATTAATATCTTAAATCTATCTACCAGTTGTTCATGTCTTGACTTTCACTTTCCTCTAAACATCCTAACTTTTGGGAAATGCTACCATGCAGTTTGAAAAATAATATCAACTAAATATAATGTTATAGTTCTGTGATACATGATTTTCAGTCTAAATATGAACAGGTTGACAGCAAAATGAGAACTCAAACAAAAAACTTTGCAGTTTTGAGAAAAATGATTATTGCCAAATGATAATATTGAGAATATTCTGTGCATGATTTCCCTGAGTCACAAGGGTTTCAAAAAGCACACATTGCAAAATATTTTGCCAAAATCATTTGGGTTGTATCAGTGTGAATTTTTTTTTGTTGTTGTGATTTTCAAAAAGCTATAACTCTATCTCAAACAGTGTTGTCACAATGGATAAATGAGCCTGCAGTTGTGTTTGTGGTTATTGAAGTGTGTGATTTAGTATCGAGAACACGTTGGTTGAGTTTTAATTTAAAATATAGCAAACTCATGCTTTGATTGTGGTTTTAACAGGAAGTAGCGGAAGCAAATTAGATCAAGGAACAGAGTGTCCACTTTAAAATCTCAGTTTACAGCATCATTATCCTTTTCCTCTACTAGTTTCGTTCAGCATCATAGTACAGGTATGTTCTGTATGTTCTGTGTAACATCTGTTCGTGCATCGATTGACTGCGTGTCCCCTAAGATTTACACCAGCACAGTAAAACCATACAGAATACAGCTCATGTCTCTTGTATACAAATAGCTAGTTCGTATTTTAAGTCTTTTAACGTCTTAAGTAACATACGTTCATGTCTTTAAAACATACACCAAGTACACAACATGGTGTTTGACCAACAGCCAAAAAAATCTGAACGAATCACGGATGTTCATCGACGCATACCTGTTATTCCTTACTGCTGCAGTACTTACTACCGCAACATTCTCCAAAAACCCTTCGAACACATTTAATCCATTCACGGCTTCACTTTACTGATCACATGACAAAAAGAAGCAACACGATTGGCTCGTCACAGCGCGTCTCTATCGGCTCAAAAATCCAATCGTTTTTCGTAGTTAGTAGTTAAAACCTACTAAAAGTTAAACGCTTTATTATGGACAACCTTGCGTGTCAGAGCACAATGATTTAAGAAAATTACAAGTCCAATTTTGTTCATCATGTTTTGCTGTCGAACTGTGTTTCATTTTAAATTTGGAATAAACATGTACCACTAATAAATAGGAAAATCTGAATCCCGCCTGATCTTTTAGGATATAAGTGAAAACAACAGGGAAAGACTGTGTTTGTGTGTGTGTGTGTGTGTGTGTGTGTGTGTGTGTGTGTGTGTGTTTGTCAGAGACAGAATGTGTAAGGAGAGTTTAACTGTCCAGAAGTTTGAGGCGCGGTTCATCCACCGGTCCTTTCCCTTCTCCCTCTTTTGCTCGGAGAACAAGTTCGTATTGACCACGGCAGTGACTTATTGAAAGAGCTGCCATGAAAGTGGGTTGCACAGTCAATCAATAGCATGGATTTCTGGGTCGGAGTATTATCTCACACAATCGGCCAACAGTGCGAGCGCGAGCGAGCGAGGGAGGGAGAGAGAGAAAGAAAGAATGAAAGAAAAAGTGAGAGATAGACTGAATAGAAATGTGACTGGGTCTCTTTTTTTCCGCCTCCCTCCACCGTTTTCCTTTCTTTGCACCGTGCGTGTGGCATGTGACATGCGGTAATGCATTTCTATACCAGGTCAGAAATCACGCATCGATCCGCAGCCTCTATCCCACCCACGGCTTCTGAGTCACTCCGCACCAGTTTGAGAAATATTGTTATGAGAGCGAGGAAGCGTCTGTGTTTTGGCTTGTCTGCATACACACGTGTCTGTTGTTGTCCTAGGTATTTACACGATGTATGCATACGACTTAACTGTGACTGTTTTTCTATGAATATTCATGTGTGTGTATCCATTTCTAAACACAGACAGACACAAAAATCTGTGCGACGAGATCCTGTGCCAAAATCGATAGAGTCTGCAGAGCCCAGCCGAGCCGAGCCGAGCTCGCTCCATTTGCACATCGTGTTACACCTGTCCAGGGCCAAGTCGGGCAACGCCCCCCGTCATGTTTTTTTTTAGCTTTTCATAATGGAAATATCTCCAAACATTGTAAATGATCTTCAAGTATTAATTCCTTTAATAATTTCTAAGGTGTTGCTGCTGTTAAAACAATTGAACTGACTTTGAGATGGTGCACAATTATGAGATAAAACGATCACGTCCCAATTTAGCTTCACAAAGAATTCTTTGCACCTAGTGGTCAAAAAGGGAACTGCAACAACAGAGTGATCATAGGGATCAAATCATGCTGCCCACACTCGCTCTACACACATTATGTTTACTTCGACAGGAAAATGAGAAGCACAGAGATTATTACTGCAGTTCAGGATTTGGCTCTTAGTGATTGCGATTTAGATTTTGATTCAGATCCTGATTTGAATTCTTGTGATTCTGATTCTCATTATGATTTGGATTCTCATTTTTTCCCTGTTTCTAACGTCAGAGTGTCATTTCACTTCAGAATTTTTGATTCTCATAGTGATTCTCTCTCTGATGTCAAATTTAAATTCAAATTCTGTTTAAATTTTCTGCCATTCTGATTTTAATTGTGATTCTTGCTGTAATTCTTGAATTTTTGATTCTTACTTCGACTGTGATATTCTTTATGATTTCAGCTCTGATTCGCCTTCTTATTTAAATTCTCTAAATTGTGATTCAGATTCTCATTTTGATTCTCAGACAGGTTCGGGAATCTCGCTGTAATTATAATTTTCAAGATGATTTTAATTCTCATTAAAATCCTGAATCTCAGTCTGATGTAAGTTCGTCTTGTGATTGAGATCTAATAGATTCTGATTCCCAATGTTCTTCTAATTATTATAATTATTAGTATTAGTATTAATAGTAATAATTATTAGTATTATTATTGGGTCAGGGGGAGCTCAGTGGCGAGGGGCAATGGACTACAGTTCGGAAGGTCCCACGTTCAAATCCCACGACCACCAAGTTACCACTGTTGGGCCCTTGAGTGAGGCCCTTAACCTTATTATAACTGCTCAGATGTATAATGAGATAAAACATGTCCTGTAAGTTGCCCTGGATAAGGGTGTCTGTCAAATGTAAAATGATTATTATTATTATTATTATTTTGTTATCCTGATTGTCACTCTCATTGATTTTGGTCCTGATGACAGTGATTCAGATTCTGATTCCTGATTGTTTACGATCTCATGTTATTCACACAATCTCTCTGCACCTTTACTTCACCCTGACACTGCTACCGTCGTGTTGTGCGATTCATCGCTCCTGAAATGGACTAAATCAAATGAGGCCAATTGAAATGATTACTATTTTTTTTTATCCGACTGAAAGAGGTGGTTAATCCATTTAATGATCCGTTAAATAGAAGGATAATCGACATGTAAACTTTTGGATCTAATTACTCGCAGATTACAGTGCATGCAGTTCTGGTTACATTGATGACTCTGATTATTGAAAACATGATTTATTTATCTCAGTGTTTCGGCCCATTTAGGAACAAAATTATTATGATTTCTTTCCCGTGCTAATCAGTTTACAACGTTATCATGCCGATTTCCTTTCTAATGGATGAACCAAATGTTTCTTGCTTGCATTACGTAATTAATGAACTTTTAGTATTAATGTTAGAAATATTATGTATAAAATAAAGAGCGAGTTTAATACATAAATAAATAAATAAATATGCATATGTCGAGACAGAGAAATAAACTGATATTGTACTTCCTACATATCAAAGCATATATACGGTACAGACCAAAAGTTTGGACACACCTTCTCATTCAGCGAGTTTTCTTTATTGTGTTCTTTAGCCCAAACGCGTCTCTTCTGCTTGTTGCCTGTCCTTAGCAGTGGTTTCCTAGCAGATCTTCTACCATGAAGGCCTGATTCACACAGTCTCCTCTTAACAGTTGTTCTAGAGACGTGTCTGCTGCTAGAACTCTGTGTGGCATTGACCTGCTCTCTGATCTGAGCTGCTGTTAACCTGCGATTTCTGAGGCTGGTGACTCGGATGAACTTATCCTCCGCAGCAGAGGCGACTCTCGGTCTTCCTTTCCTGGGCCGGTCCGCATGTGAGCCAGTTTCTTTGTAGCGCTTGATGGTTTTTGTGACTGCGCTTGGGGACACTTTCAAAGTTTTCCCAATTTTTCCGACTGACTGACCTTCATTTCTTAAAGTAATGATGGCCACTCGTTTTTTTTTTTACTTAGCTGCTTTTTTCTTGCCATCATACAAATTCAACCTCTTTGAATGAGAAGGTGTGTCCAAACTTTTGCTCTGTACTGTATATAGTTTTACAGTAGAATGTGATAAAGGCAATTTTCAGACTTTAACTCATTTTGGCAAATTATTATTCTCTGATACATAAAGTTATGTATGTTAGAGGCTTTAAATGTTCATGTTTTGAGCAAACCATGATAAAAGCCAACACATCATGACGAGCCAATCATTTCTCTTGTTTTTGGATTCATCATGTGCTACACAGCGGCTGCCAGGAGTGCGAAAGTGTTTAAAAGGTTTTTGGAGAATTTTAAGCCCAAGAAAAAGATGTTTAAACTTAGCTACTGCCATTGTAATCCCTCCAATGGTACGCATCTCTGAATGTAAACCATGATATGATCTGTAAAACAGGACCTTATGCGATTGGGTTGTTGTTTAATACACACAATGTTACTCACTTAACGTCTATACCGCTTTATTCTATCCCAGGGGATGTAGGGCACGAGACAGGGTACACCCTGGACAGGGTGCCAATCCATACACACACACAATCTGGGAACGCCAATTGGCCTAATCTGCATGTCTTTGGACTGTGGGAGGAAACCGGAGTACCCGGAGGAAACCCACCAAGCAACGGGGAGAACATGCGAACTCCATGCACACAGAGACGGGAACCGAACCCGGACCCCGGAGGTGCAAGGCGACAACGCTAACCACTACACCGACAAAAAGGAGTGTGAGCAATGTGATGGCGCGGAGATGTAATGCTACAAACGTTCAAATATACACGAGAGATATTTAACAATCTTTGTAATTAAAAAGGCTTTGTGTGACACAACCTCAACCCTTTTTTTTTACTACTTTAATCTACTCTGCATACTATTGATAGTTAATTGCATATATAAATACCCACAAACACAAGTACAAGTACAGACTGATTTATCCATTATGAGAAAAAACTGTTACGTGCATTCATAGCTTTTTTTTTTTTTTTTTTTAATCACACAAAATTCACACTGATATAACCTCCCAAGAATGAACATACTATTTTGCCTTTTTAATATGCTGTGACTCAGAGAAACCATGCACAAAACATCCTCTATCAGTTCATCAATACCTTTCGAAAAAAAAAATAAAATAAATAAATTCTCCAAACTTCAAAAATGGATTTATCTGATTTTGCAGATTTTCACAGTTTGCAGATCTTGGCAGACAAACTGATCGCATTCAAACAAGGTGCATGTATACACGGGTATACACTTACTTACTTGTTGCTATGGTAACACTGATGCCTATTGCCAAGTGAATTTATTACCGGCGAAACCATTTCCTCAAATCGTCCAGATGTTATTATCCTGCTGGAACTGTCGAGTAGCACTGTACATCGATATTCTTTAGCACTCGACACACTGTTTGCGCTTAATGTTTTTGTCTTACACTCTATCAGATGACAATAAAACTGGAAGGATGGAAGGGGATCGGAAGCGTTATGTAAAAGGCAGGCCGGAGCGAGCAGCATTATTTCCAGTGTTTGGGTCAACGTGTCATTACCTCGAGGCTAACGTTAGCGTTCGGCCTGGACGCCTTTTCCCCCCCC
>JAAGKR010001238.1:67581-134914 GCA_011419295.1 Clarias macrocephalus
AGCTGCTTTTTTCTTGCCATCATACAAATTCAACCTCTTTGAATGAGAAGGTGTGTCCAAACTTTTGCTCTGTACTGTATATAGTTTTACAGTAGAATGTGATAAAGGCAATTTTCAGACTTTAACTCATTTTGGCAAATTATTATTCTCTGATACATAAAGTTATGTATGTTAGAGGCTTTAAATGTTCATGTTTTGAGCAAACCATGATAAAAGCCAACACATCATGACGAGCCAATCATTTCTCTTGTTTTTGGATTCATCATGTGCTACACAGCGGCTGCCAGGAGTGCGAAAGTGTTTAAAAGGTTTTTGGAGAATTTTAAGCCCAAGAAAAAGATGTTTAAACTTAGCTACTGCCATTGTAATCCCTCCAATGGTACGCATCTCTGAATGTAAACCATGATATGATCTGTAAAACAGGACCTTATGCGATTGGGTTGTTGTTTAATACACACAATGTTACTCACTTAACGTCTATACCGCTTTATTCTATCCCAGGGGATGTAGGGCACGAGACAGGGTACACCCTGGACAGGGTGCCAATCCATACACACACACAATCTGGGAACGCCAATTGGCCTAATCTGCATGTCTTTGGACTGTGGGAGGAAACCGGAGTACCCGGAGGAAACCCACCAAGCAACGGGGAGAACATGCGAACCGAACCCGGACCCCGGAGGTGCAAGGCTGTTACGTGCATTCATAGATAAAAAAAAATAATAAAAAATCGCACAAAATTCACACTGATATAACCTCCCAAGAATGAACATACTATTTTGCCTTTTTAATATGCTGTGACTCAGAGAAACCATGCACAAAACATCCTCTATCAGTTCATCAATACCTTTCGAAAAAAAAAAAAAATAAATAAATTCTCCAAACTTCAAAAATGGATTTATCTGATTTTGCAGATTTTCACAGTTTGCAGATCTTGGCAGACAAACTGATCGCATTCAAACAAGGTGCATGTATACACAGGTATACACTTACTTACTTGTTGCTATGGTAACACTGATGCCTATTGCCAAGTGAATTTATTACCGGCGAAACCATTTCCTCAAATCGTCCAGATGTTATTATCCTGCTGGAACTGTCGAGTAGCACTGTACATCGATATTCTTTAGCACTCGACACACTGTTTGCGCTTAATGTTTTTGTCTTACACTCTATCAGATGACAATAAAACTGGAAGGATGGAAGGGGATCGGAAGCGTTATGTAAAAGGCAGGCCGGAGCGAGCAGCATTATTTCCAGTGTTTGGGTCAACGTGTCATTACCTCGAGGCTAACGTTAGCGTTCGGCCTGGACGCCTTTTCCCCCCCCATCTCTCTCTCTCCCTCTGTCTCTTTCTCGCCTGCTCCCTCAGCTTCAGGCTGACAGCAGCTCGGGATGGTGCACATCATCAGACATTTCAAACCATAAACTTTTTAAAAAAAAAAAAACAACTTTCCTAAAATCTATCAAGACGTCAAGTGAACTGGAAAAAAAAAAAAAAGAGAGAGAAAGAGCGGGTGAAAGCGCAGAGAGAAGAGGACGGAGCAAGTAACTATGAAAAAGGAAAGAGGAAGAGAGAATAAAGGATGACAAGGAAGAGGAAAGCTAAAGGAGCGAGGGATAGACAGGGAAGTTTAAAAGATGAAGGATCAGAGAGGATGAAGATAAAAGATCCAACAGATAGATAGATGGAATAAAAGATGGAGGTACAGAAGAGACTGGAACAGGAGAAGTCTCGTTGGACAGAGAGATAAAAAAGAACATATAAAAGAGAAAAAAGAGAGTAATAGATGGAAAGGCGAGGGAAATGAAAGAGAGACAGAGAAAGAGGGCATAAAAGAGATATGATGAGAGTATAAAAGACAGCGAGAGGTCACAGGGGAGGAGGATGTGAAGAGAGAGAGAGAGAGAGTAGAAAATGAGAAAAAGAAAAAAGAGAATAAGGGAGAAAAAAGTAATTGGGAAGAAGGTGACAGGAAAGAGTGAGTGAGAGGAAGGAGGTATGAAAAAGGGACAAAGGTCTCAGGGGTAAGAGGAGACACCGAGAGAAGGAGAGACAGAGTATGAATGACAGGTAATAGATAAGGAAAGGAAGAGAGAGAGGAAGGAAGAGTGTACAATAAGGATACTTTTGAGAGAATGAGACAGGGAAAAGGTATATAGAAGAAGGAGAGAGACATGGACAAAGAGAAGTCTCCGAGGGATAGAGCTATGTAGAGCGGGGGAGTTAAAAAGAGAGGGGGTGAGAGATGGTAATACAGAGGACAGGGAGCAGGAAGGAGAGGGTATAAAAGAGAGAGATGATGAGAGAGTATAAAAGAGGAAGAAATGTCTCAGGGGAGGAAAAGCTGGAGAGAGAGAGAGAGAGAGAGAGAGAGAGAGAGAGAGAGAGTAAGAAGTAAAAGTGACAGAAATGCAAGACATAGGAGTCTCAGAAGGATGGAGATTCAGATTGATTTTTGTTGATTTATTTACAGTAGCGTTTAGTTTGATCTTAGGTTTCTTTCTGAAGTTAGGCCACATCCCAAATGGTTTCTTGTGTACACAGCACGGAGGCACACACACACACACACACACACACACACACACACACACACACACACACACACACACACACACACACACACACACACACACTAAGGGACAGACACATAGCAATGAGACACATTCACAGGGACAGACACACAGCAGTGAGACACACACACACACACACACACACACACACACACACACACACACACACACACACACACACACACACACACACACACACATACACACACACAGGGACAGACAAACACAGGGATAGACACGCATCAGTGAGACACACACACAGGGATAAACACACAGCATGGAGAGACACACACACACCCAGGGACAGACACACACACAGAGGGACAAACACACAGCAGTGAGAGAGAGAGAGAGAGAGAGAGAGAGAGAGACACACACACACACACACACACACACACACACACACACACACACACACACACACACACAGCAGTGAGAGACACACATAGGGACAAACACACCCACACAGGGACAGACACACACACACAGGGACAAACACAGCCGTGAGAGACACATAGCAGTTAGACACACACACACACAGGGACAGACACACAGCAGTGAGAGAGACAAACAGGACGAGACCCACAGCAGTAAGAGAGAGAGAGAGACACACACACAGGGAGAGACACCAAGAAGAGAGAGACACACAGGGAGAGACACCAAGGATAGAGAGACACAAACGAAGAGACACCCTGTAGAGAGACACATACAGGACGATACACCCAGCAGTGAGAGACACACACAGGGAAAGACACCCACCGGAGGGAGAGACACACACATGGAGAGACACCCAGTAGTGAGAGACACACAGGAAGAGACACCCAGCAGTGAGAGAGACACACATGGAGAGTCACGCAGCGGAGAGACAGAACTTAGTAATTACAGAGACAGGCAGCAAAGTGAGAGAGAGAGACAGAGGGAGAGAAATATGGTGAGAGAGACATAAAAATACAAGACACAGTAGTGAAAGGGACATGGCGAGAGGGAGACACTCAGCATATCCTGCAGTGAAGCAGAATGTGAGAGATACACAGAGAGAGAGAGAGAGAGAGAGAGAGAGAGAGAGAGAGACAAAGAAGTGAGAGACACAAAGCAATGAAAAAGCCACAGGAAAATGTGCCACAATGAGAGACACAGCAGTGAGTGAGACGTGTTAAAGAGAGATATGCAATAACAAGACATGGAGCAGTGAGAGAGACGTGGCAGAGAGAGAGACACACACACACATAGTAGAGTAAAAGAGCTTCTGAGTATAAATAAATTAAGCATTGAGAGAAACACTGCAGTAAGAAAGAGATACAGCAGAAGGGTGAGAGAGAGACAAGCAGTAGAGTGATAGAGATACAAAATAACAGAGACAGAGCAGAGAGAGACGTACTGAACATTGAGAGAGAGAGAGACATGGCAGAAAAGGGAGAGAGAAAGAAAGATACACGTCAAAAAAAGACATGAAGCAGCAAGAGAGACACTCAGCATGACAGAGACGCCACCCTGTACCCTCCCCCAATAAACATGTGGGTGTGCCGTTATGGGAAATTAACCAACGATGGCGTGTCGAGATGCGGCTGAAGCGTCATTTTATTTTTCTTACAGCACAATGTATTGCTTTTTGAAGTTGAACAATGAACAACTCTTTTTTTCTAAAGTAAAGTAACACGTTAAAGTATTAGAATGAGCGTGTTAACTCCGAGCGACTGTCTGAGCCGTGCTGTTATAGAAAAGAAATCAGTGCTTGATCGATCGCTCTCGTTAAGGTTTGTTGAACAGCAACGCCGCGTTCACCGAATCTTTTCTTTTTGTTTCCCAAAAAAAACGAGCCTCTGCCTCACACATTACGCCTCTGATTGCTAATTAGAGTTGCTATTTAACAATGGAGTCCTGACTCCGATTAAAGTCATTCGCAGTAGCTGACTCTACATTCCCATGTCCTCATGATGAGAAGCGGATTTGGATCACAATGACTTCCACGTCTGTAGAACAGCCAATAACACCAAGCCACGGGATGGTGATACACGGAAATACACGATTTATAGTATCTCATATCTTATATAAGAGTTTATGTATTTATATTTTGATTCATACACATTCACATTTCATACGACCTCCGCTATAGCGCTATACAAATAAAATGTAAATAAAATGAATTGAATTATATAAGTACCTTATATAATTTAAGTACCTTAAACCTTTAACTGATTTAAGTCAATTTTTTTGTTATTGACTTTTATCGATTTTGCACAATCGATACTGCCCCACTTAGCTACATAGAATTTTACCGCGACTGATTAAGAATTCGAACGACAACAAACGGTAATAGATATCCACTGGGGCAGGGATCGTGCTGCCCCATGCTTGCTCTATAAACAGTTTTTATCTATGAAGATTTTGTTTTGTAGCAACTGGGATAAAATCAACAAACAAACAAATCTCCCCAAACAAAGTCTGGACGTTTTGTTTTATGTGCCTAAACCGAACTAGAAAGCTAAATAGCATCAACCACAAGGCTGAATTCCAAATTCCTCTGTATCCGCTAATCAAGGGCACTACTTGATGTGTTAAACCAGTGATTGGACACTAGCTGTCCATTTAATACTATTTGGGATTCAACCTGGAACCGGAAAGTTAATGGAGCTGATACTATAAAACGGCGAAAATGGAAAATGAAAGAGGAACAGCTAAGATTTAAGCTACTTTCGTTGGTCGCCAACTCTGGCAGTCGGGGTTAGTTAATTCCGCCAGTTGCGGAATTGTTGGAGGAAAATAACTCATTAAACAAACAAACAAATAAATCATAATCTGTCGATAAGAAACGGTGTTTGTGGAACTGTTGTATAAAAACTAATTTCCCACTCCAGGTTGTGCTGTTGTGCTGAATATCATCACTGTAGCCATGACGATAACCAGCACACACAGCCTGACCTGGGGTATGGTATTGCTTAAATATCCCGCAAAGACTGTGAAAAGAAAAGCGGGATTATAGAGCGTAGAATGGGAGAAATGTGTGTGCACCATGGTGACCTTGTTTCCACTGCAAAGCCTAAGAAAAATCTCTTTCTTTTCCATTTTTTTCCCCGGCAGGGCTAGTTTGAGATTTTAGACGTAGTTGAGCTGGAAATGTAGCAGAAATCTGGCAAACCTGGTTAATAATATTCACTCTTATAAGTGCAGCGGGAAACCTGCCGCACCGAAGACGGCTGAACAAAGAGATTTAAGAGGTACGGAAGATGTAGCTACTGTAGCTGTTAATCCAGAATTGAATACAAAGTGTCTGCGGTGTGTATGTGTGTGTCTATGTGTGTGTGTGTGTGTGTGTATGTGTGTGAACCAAGGAAAGGAAGCATCGCCCAAAGCGGAGTCACTTCCCTTCTTCTGTCTCGCTCTCTGTCTCTGCTCTGCATCTACGTCATAATCACTCGCATCAGAGATGTACAGCTCGATACGGCGACCGTCGGCCTCCCTGGAGGCTTCATTAAAACGGAGCACACCAAACTGAACCGAACCGAGCAAGAGCTGACAGAGACACATCAAAACACACGCGGACGCACAAGCGCGCTCGCGCCCGCGCTGCAGCAACAATATGTGAAGAAAGGCTTCTTTTTGCTTCTTCTTATGCCAGAAAATGTGTACAGATGTTAACATGTGCACACACCGTGCTTTCACACCACACAGGCTATAAATAAGACTAGGTGGAAGGAAGGTACTGTAGGTTTGTCTGGCTGTAGTTGTACTGTATGTGTGTGAGAGCGAAGGAGAGAAAGAAAGGAAGGGAAGAAAAATGCAATAAGCATTTTTGTAGGCGTTGGCATATGTGTGTAGTGTGTGGAATTTGGGTATATATTCAAGCTGCTGATGCTGAAGTCCAGGGGGCGGAGTTGGACCCGAACCAAACATCCAGACTGGGCAGAGACAACCGCGCGAGTTTCAGGCTGAAGAGTGGGATTTAGGATGCGTGTTGCTGTTCCGTGTAGTACATTGTCTCACGGATAAAGGGTTACAGGTTATGCGTATAGGAGGAGTTGGTTCAGATCCAGCTCCACCTCCTGGACTTTTGTTGTTTTTTATATGCATTGGCTAGAGAAATAGGATGACCTACCCCTGGCAATGTCTTCTGCTCATGCAGGGCCGTCTGGGCTTTCAGCGCTGACTCTCTGGCACAGTATGTGAGAAAGGCACAGCCTAGGAGAGAGCGACAGAAAAGAGAGAGGAAGAGACATTCTCATTAAGCACTTCAAATGAAAGAAAAGTCAAAACTCGTTCTAGAGCAAAACCCCAAGCGTACAACAAGGTTCTCTCGTAAAAAATCTGACGGACGGGACGAGGGTGCGAACGTGCAGTCAGCAAGCCGTCACGCATCTGCTGCCTGAATCGCAGACTTGTTTTGACATGTGTGTGTGAAAGAGAATGCATGTAGTGCATGGGTTAGGAATGCAAAAAAAATAAATTATTTATTTTTTAAAGGATGACGGAACAGAACAGAAATCCAGAGTGAGTGACAGAGATCTGCTGTCATCTATTCCTGTGACAACTCAGGAGCGTCCATATGTTCAGCTCCTCCTAATCCTCACTTCGCACCTGCATTGTGTGTGTGTGCGTGTGTGTGTTCTGTTTAAGAAGAGTGTGCACTTTGCTACATCCCCAAAATGCAAATTTGTCTCACATATGCTTGGTTTCTCTCTCTCTAAAAAAAACAACAACAACAAAAAAAAACAAGTTTGTCCTTGCTGTGATGCACACGAAAAAGAGGTCCCCCTTAAGGGAACAGGGAGTGTGTGAGGGAGGAAAAAAACAAAACAAAAGTGTACAACAATTAGCATTCCATTTGTAAATGAAGTGGGTAAGTACGGCTACGTGAAATCTGTTTTAATTGCTAATATTTGTAAATGCTAATGTTTATGCTAATTTGGGATTTAATACTAAACCTACAGTAGATTAATTCTGGGAAACGGAAAAATAAATCTTGCCGGGGCGCTTTACCTTGTTCTGTTTATTACCTAGTAATGGCTGTCCCATAGACCCATGCCATCTGTTCAGATATTAAATAACTACAAAAAATATGATTATATTTAAGTTCGCAATATATCCAAACTTCATCGTAGGTGTTAGGGGAGGGGAAATAAAAACACTTGGCGTAGTGTATTAGATTCTAATATTGTGTCTGTTATATTGTAACTGCTCAAAATATGGCGAAGCTTTCTTTCAAGGAACGTTCATTTGCCATTTGTTGAAGGAGGGTCTGGTGTCAGGGAGGAAGGTGAACAACATGGGATGGTCTTCACTGACGTGGACGTTAGATTCTTTTTTTTTTTGTTTGTTTTGTTTTAGCACAATCAACAGCAATTTTTTAAATCTTAACTTCAGAAGCAAAACATAACACAAAAATAACCAATTAATTTCAGATAAGAATTTAACTGTTCCAAAATGTATTACCAGATAATGTTTGTTTTGCACACTATTTCTCTGTAGTTCAGGTACAGTATCTATTAACTTGAACATCAAAAGAGCGTGCACTTTTTTTTTTGTTTGTAGTTGTACTTTTAGCGATGATGCATTTAAAAATAATAATAAAATAATTTATATTTTTCTAGGATTTTTTCCCCGGTTTTTTCCCTAATTTAGTTGTAGTTTAATTCCTCCCTGCCACAAGGGGCTCCACATGAAGGCTACTACTACCACTCTGTCCGGAGGGCCGCTGACTATCATGCATTTCCTCCAAACTACGTAACTGCATCTTTTTGAATGCTCCGAAATCCGCTCCTTCCGCTTGCGTGTGCTCACAGACGCCCCTGACTGGCCGTAGAGCCGTAATTAATGTTCGGCCAATTTGTTCTCTCTAGGCTCTCGGCTGCGAGAGGCTACAGCATCACCCGTAGATCGAACCAGGATGATAGGGCGGGCATTTTACCCCAGCGATGATGTTTTTGACAAACTATAAATAGAAATATTCACAAATTATAACTTTGCAACTAGCACAAATAGCTCTGGTTTAAGAGGATTTTCCCATTTCGATATGGGAAATTTCGTACTTTGTCAGTGATTGTTTTCCTAAAACAGCACACACGGTTGTGTTTTATTCCTCATGTGCCAATGCAGAACAGTACGCTTTCAGGAAACCAAGATATTTCCAACTCGAGCTCCAAACCTGTATAATACATTTTATCAGGAATCTTCTTCAGTGGAATTGTTTGTGATGACTACATCAACGTACTCAAAGTAAACCTTGAAACCATGAATGCTCAGAGTGTTCTGCATGTACTGTAGCGTCGGAAAAAAGAACAGCAAACTAATTCGTCACGACATTTTGGACCTTTGATATATGAAATTATTTGTCGCGATTCCTACAATAACAGGCTGTAATATCTAGCATGGATGATAAATAACGCTCCTGGCTGTTCTGGTGAACGTATATGAGCGAGCTTCTTTTTCATTACGCCGCAGGTTTATGAGGTCATTATTTGTGCTGTCGTGGAATGGCGAATAAATTTCGAAGCTATGAAGTGAGAGTCGAGCGTGTGGATTAAATGACTGAAATGAATGAGCGTCCAATTTCTCTGGAAGCGGATCAGGGCTGGGTGATAAAACGGTTAAGATGCATCTTTATTTTTTAATCGAAGATGACCAGAAATGAATGGATGTTACTGGAAAGAGCTTCTCGCAACCTTGTGTTTGTGTGTACAGACCGTCACAGGCGTTTTTATCTCCTACTCCTGTATTCTCTCATTTCATTTTGGGCATGATGATCTCTAATATACAGTACAAATTGAATTCTTTTTAATTACTTTTTTAAGTCTAAATGATTTTTTTTTTTCAACCAAAAGTAAAAAGAGAGTATTCAAGTTAAGGATAACAGATGAGGAAGAAGAAACACAAACCACTCAGCAGCTCTTCAGGGACACCATGGGCACACACATACACAAACACGTGCGCACACACACACACACACACACACACACACACACACACACACACACACACACACACAAACGCGTTCTCTCTCCCCGAGGCCTGAGCATGAGTCAGCATTAATGTTCCCCGCTGTCCGTTGCGTGTGTTTAACCCTGGCTGTGCCGTTGCCGGTGTGAGTGTCTTGGCCTCCTGCAGCCCTGCCTGGCTTTTTTAATTAACTCTGACTCATTAGCAACGGGGAGCGCTCAGTACGACAGCCTGGCTCGCTCCTCTGAGGGGCTGTCATTCTGCCATGTTACAGAACATGCTAGCACTCTCGCGGGACACGTGTCCATGCTCCAGAACACACACTCCCACACACACAGTCTTGTATTCATCTCTTTATAAAATCATTTAGTATTTCCATTAATTTGCATCCCCTCCGTCATTAATAAAAACTTTATCTTACTTTAATACTAAAATTAATCCAAAGACCGTAACGGGAAAGCATATTATTATTACATATTGCTTTCACTATTTACATTAAATCAAGACGTGGAATGATCATTTTTTAAATGTATCTGAAACTTTTTGGGGTGCTGCTTAAACACTGAATGAACCAAGGAAGCCCGTCCTACTTAAAGATAACACTCACTCTCTCACTCTTATTGTCTACACCGCTTTATCCTATCCTGTATTCAGTGTCATGGGGGGGCCTGGATCCTATCCTAGGAGACTTAGAGCACAAGACGGGGTACAGTACACCCTGGACAGGGTGCCAATCCAACGCAGGGCACACGCACGCACGACACACACACACACACACACACACACACACACACACACACACACACACACACACACACACACACACACATTATGGGCAATTTAGGAACGGCAATTAGCCTGCAGGTCTGCAGGTCTTTCGACTGTGGGAGGAAACCGGAGTACCCGGAGGAAACACACCAAGCACAGGGAAGACACAAAGATAAAACTCAAATATACTAAACTAAACCAAAAGATATTAAGTTAAAGATATTATTTGCTTAGATATGTCAAAATACTAGAGAGGTAAAACAAACAAACAAACAAAAAAAAAAACACTGCACCCGAAGCTGAGATTTTTCTCTCAAACCGCTAACATATATTCCAATGTGCCATCTTGGGAAATAACTCAGAGAATAATCATTATATATCAGTTACCTTCTATTATATTAATACCGTAACTTAGTAACCATAACTAACGTAACTTCCGTAAATAAGCTAAATAGTTGGCTCTAAGTCATTACATTACCTCCCACTTAGTAGCTAAGGCAGGGTTACCTGACCACCAGACGTCCGCCTAAATAAAACCCGTTTAACGCTGTCACTAAAGCCAAATACTAAAAAAAAAAACTCTAAAAATGGTTTTAAAACACCCACCACCTGCTGCACTACGCACACCAGCCGAGAAATCAATTCAATTCATTTCAATTTTATTTACGGTATGTACCGTTTTTAACAATGGTCATTCTCACAACGCAGCTTTACAGCATCAAAAATATTATGGAAATGAGGTCAAAAAGTGTGAGGAAGTGTGTATAAATTATACAAGGGTGAGTCAAAAAGGATTTGCACAGGTTATATTTAAACTTCTGTTGACCTTTTTAAGATCTGTTGTCTTATCAGCGCTTTCCGTTCAAGGCTACTATCTCAACAGTGCTCATTACAGTGAGACGCTTTTTGAAGAGCTGAAGCCTAAACTTCGTGACTGGTGTTGTGATCTTGCATGATGAAGCACGTCCGGAAACTTCTGCCCACACTGTCGACAAAAACTTGGTTAAGAGGCATTAAAGCATCCTCCCTTATAGTCCTGATCTTTATCCAATGTGGTGACTTTCACCTGTTTGGTCCTTTGAAAGCAGCCCTGTGTGGATGAAGATTCACTTCTAATAAAGAAGATTCACTTCTAATGTGAAAAAGTAAGTGCCCCCTAAACCTGCAATCAAGTGTTTGTGATAACTGTCAGAGTCTTTCACATCCCTGTGGAGGTCCATTCTTCTTTGAGGCATAGTATCAATTCAGCCGCATTGGAGGGTTTTCAAGCATGAACAGCCTGTTGATTGTCGGAACCTTGGATAGACCACTCCAAAACCTTAATTTAGTTGTTTTAAGCCATTAAGAGGTGGACTTGCTGGTGTGTTTCGGATTATAGTTCGGCTGCATAACCCAAGTGCGCTTAAGCTCGAGGTCATAGACTGATGGCCAGGCATTCTCCTTCCGGATTTTATGGTTAAAGCATAGAATTCATGGCAAATCAATTACAGTACGTCAAATCGTCCAGGTTCTGAAGCTCCAGACCATCACACTGTCACCACCACGTTTGTCTGTTGGTAAGATGTTCTTTTTATGAAACGATTCCAAAAAGCTTTTGTCTCATCAGTCCACAAAATATTTGCCTTAAGATTTTTTTTTTTTTTTTTGAGGCAATGTGAGAAATGTGAGAAGAGCCTTTGTGTCCTTTTTGGCCAGCTCAATTATTTAAGTTGTAGCAAATATGCTATATACTTTATACAGTATATATTCAGGATGGGGGCAAATACTTTTTCATGTCACTGTAATTGTCATGTTATGTCAAATAATAAAGCTAAATTTAGCCAGTTTTCTAGAAAATTTAGCACCTGCTTTTAAATTTTTAAAAACACAGGGAAATCTTTAGCCTGATGCTCTCTAGCTTGTTAGCAATCTTGCTAATGTATTTACTGTAGCTAATCAAGGCAAAATGTCCCCACAGTAGCAAAAAAAAAAAAAAAAGGTAATCTAAAAATAGTTAGCATAACACCAGAAAGCTGCTATGTGGCTCTTAGTTTTATTTACACTATAAAGTGTGCCATCATGCTAACCTACTTAGCTTGCAGAAATATTACTCCAGCTAAGTTTAGATAGCTAACACAACAGTTACACCTGAACATAACTCCAGAACTGCAAAATATCTCAAAATCTTAAAAAGGTTTTACTATTTAAATTTTTATTTCTATTTCATGTACATTTATGGAGGAAAAAAACAAACAAACAAACACATTTTTAGAGTCAGAGTTCAACTTAAATGCACTATCATTGTGAAGACTGTCATGTCTTCAAGGGAACATTTAGCCCTTACCAAAAAAAAAAAATATATATAATAATAATAATACATGACCACACGCGCACATGCACACAATGGATGAGCTGAAACAGCAGGGTGCCTATTTTTGTTCTTCCCCTAAAAGCAATTCTACTCTTCTCCTCTCAGCTCAGGCGTTCGCTTTATCGGGAGGAGAGAGAGAGAGAGAGAGGGTGTGTGTGTATGTGTATGTGTGTCTGTGTGTGCGCGTGTGTGGAGCTGTACACACAGGCCGGATAAGACAAGAGAGGCAGAGATTGCATAGAAACAAGGGAGGGATGGAGCGAGTGAGCGAGGGGAGGGAGGGAGACGCCAGAGAGAGTGCTAGAGTAAATGGTTTGTGGAAAAGGACGACGGAGGAATGAAGAAAGAGTTAGGGTAGGGAAGAGTGTGTGGTGCGCAGGCTGAGGGAAGCGTGCTGAAAGAGGCAGCTAGGGTGAAAGAGAGAGAGAGAGAGAGAGAGAGAGGGAGAGAGAGAGAGAGAGAGGGGATAAGATCTCCTGGCTTCTGTGAACACTATCCCCTAGTATCCTACACCCGTTTCTTATCTCGCCGACTGCAGACACCCCTAAGGGACACACACACACACACACACACACACACACACACACACACACACACACACACACACACTTGTATACAGAAACGACTAGAACTGAGAGAACAAATAGAGAGAATGTAAGACAAAGGACAACGTATATCTACTGTAAGTGCTACTTACAGTAAAAAGAAATGAAAGATGATGTCTGAAGGCATTATATAAAGGTCAAAATCTATTGTACTTTTTTTTTCTCTTCGAGCTACATAAAATCCTTTGCTTACAATCAACAAAAGTGACATGTCTGGTAATTTTCTAATCAAACCTGAGTGAGTAAAAAATTAACCAGTCTCTGGTTGGATTACCTGCCATTACATCCAGTAAACACAAGTGAATCGCTGTAAAAAAAAAAAAAAAAAAAAAAAAAAACTTAGTCGATGAACTATAGCTAGTTTTTCCATCCATTTGGTACAAAAATTTGGACACACCATATATTTCTATGGTCCAGTAAAACATAACTGAAGGCATCCAAAATGCAACAATCTATTATTATAATTGATATTGAGATGTGTGTTAATAAGAGGCTGGCAACTCAAAATTAACCTCTCCTCTGCAGCAGAGGTACAATACTGTTCCAGAACGGCTGATCTTTGTGTCTTAAACTGATGATTGTTGTTAGTTAGTTAGTTAGTTAATACTACGTGTGTTATTTTATACTTTTAAAATCTCCAGCGATGTTCTAGAATGCAGAAAATAAATCACAAAACAAAAAACACTGACTTGAATTAGAAGGTGTGTCCAAACTTTTGAACAATACTGTATATCACAAGGTAACACCTGATACCCTACTGCCTGCTATACAGTAAATCAGCTTACTCCATCTGTCAGTGAATAAATAGACCGATATAAACAACTAATATTTATTCAACTAACAACATATACACAAAGAATATGCATCAAATAAATAATTTTAACAATATTAACAGTACGGCTCTGCTATGGGGGGCCAACCCACAGCAGGGCCCAATCATACACTACAGGCAAGACGGAAGCACTAAGAAACCTCAATCAAGCTACACTGCATGTCTTTGGCCAGTGAAAGGAAACTGGGGTACACCTAGGAAACCCAACACACATGGGGAGAACATGCAAAGTCCGAACCCTGGAGGTACAAGGTTCTAATCCACAGTGGCACAAGCTAGTTATTTCAGATGTTTATTGGCTCTGCCACTGAAATACAGCAGTCTATGACACTTTTACCTTTATAGGCTGTAGTGTATATAAAAAGGTGGGCAAAAATGACTCAACATACTATAACAAGAAAAAAAGCAAGGAATTGTATTTTGTGTGGGAACACAGGCGAGGAAAACATATGAAAAGATGTGAACAGATAATGGTCAGGTTATAAATTACACGACAATCTACAATATCTATCTATCTCGATATATAGACATAGATATGGACAGAACACCTGCCACAGTCCTTAAAAAGTATGCCACAAAAAGGACAATAATTTTGGACAAATTATTTTTGATTTCTGTTAGTAATTTGTAATATTATTTTCAATGGACATTTTTGGAGTAAAATGTTACTGGGAACAAAATCAAAGTATCCTACCTTTCTCTCACATGTGCTGGTTAATTACTAAGAAAAGACTCGGTATTACTAAAATTACGCAGCAGTTCGACTTTGCTTCGACCTCCAGCCACGATTCGACCAGACATTAAGTCATAATTTATAAACTCCGAGGTAGTACAAAATCATGTCGACGTCTCAAGCGGTGTTTCACGGATAACTGCGCGGACATGAGTTAAAGGCGTGAAAGTGGAAATAGCGCTCTGTTCACTTCGTTTAGTTTAATTACTCTCGAATCAAAAGGGGAGGTGCAAAGAAATCAGGTTTTACTTTTGACTTCTTAGAATGGAGAGGAACTTTTTTTTTTTTTTTTTTTTTTCCCCAGTGAGATTTTCAACATTTCGGTCAGACCTCAGAAAGCAGCCTGAAGTGTATTCCCGAGATGCAGAACACCTTTTTCACTCAGGATGAAAACGATTTATTCAAATGAAGCTTGCTAGTCTGACCTCTCTTTTTATGCTCTGCTATAAATGAAAAAGAAAAAGAAGCCTTTTTTTTTTTTTTTTTTTGTTTAACTTTAAGCTGAAATTCATGCTGTTTTGTGCAGAAGTTTCTAATGCTCCAGTTACATCTTTTTAAAACAGCCTATAAAACAGGAGTTCACGCTGACAACAAAGGGCCCTGGATAACACGGTGCAATTAATACTGCTCTTCAGGGTTTTCCTTCACCTAACACACACAGGGTTCTTAGTTGTCAAAGTCTGTGGGTTGTAATCTGCGCAGGGGGAAAAAAAAGAATCGCGGTAGTTACATGCCAAAATCGGTTCATTTAAGTAGTCATCTGGAAGGGATGACATTTACTGCAACATGTAGCTGAGCAACAGCCTAACTACGATGTTGGATTCGCTCAGCCTGCTATGCATTATCCTCCGAAAAAATCAATAGCTGCTCATCAAACGTTTACGGACTTGAGTGTGAATGACTGGCGTTCTGCTGCTCTGCCAATCTTCTGTTTTCTAATGGAGACAGAAAGCAAAGCTTCCCCATCCTCCTCTCGGTCTGCCCTGCAAGTCGCTGGTAATTTAAATACACTGTCCTCTAAGCTCCGATAACTCAAGGTCGGAGTATGAAATACTCCGGCAGGCCCCTCCTTTGCACATCTCCCTCAAATATTTAATTGGAAGCAGTAAACCCCCTGATTAAATAAAAATGCACT
The DNA here is from genome assembly GCA_011419295.1 of Clarias macrocephalus. Classification (NCBI taxonomy): domain Eukaryota; kingdom Metazoa; phylum Chordata; class Actinopteri; order Siluriformes; family Clariidae; genus Clarias; species Clarias macrocephalus. The sequence continues at coordinate 83,506 of JAAGKR010001238.1, forward strand.
TTGAAAACTGCAATATGAGCTCTGTGAGTAATTTGAGCAAGAGTGAGGCAGAGAAACCATAAAAAAAGAGTTTGGGGAGGAGGGGGGGGCAGGGGGGTGGGGGGCAAGGAATTACTACCCTAAACCCATGCCAGGTCTTTTTTTTTTTTTTTTTGCCTTTTTATTTCCTTTTTTTTTAAAAATTCAATAGACCTTAAATATTCAGGAGCTGTTCCTGGAGACTAATGAGTCCTCGTCTTGAGTGATATTATTCCAGTGGAACGGAACAGAACTTGGGCTTTATATTAGGAGGGAAAAAAAGATGCATTTCTAATGGAGTATAATAGCAGGCCTGCCTCTCTCCCGTCAATGAAGAGGAACCTTGAAATGGCATTCGGCTGTGTCCCAACTCCGCCTCCTGCTTCCAGATAGCGCGTGCCATCTGCAAGGCCTCCGGAGGAGCGTGGCTGTGTGGACTGTAAGTCCCGCTTAATCGATTGGCAGAGGAGGAGAAAAAAAGGCCCAGCTCTAATGTGTTGCATGTGAAGGATTTAGTGTGGAGTTGAGCTGCGGAGTCAATGGAGCAGAAAATGCATCATTACAACACTGTCCCTCCATGCACTGCTCCAAGAAAACTAAGCAGGAAAGTACACACACACACACACACACACACACACACACACACACACACACACACACACACACACACATATGCACAAAGCTCTTACTAGATAACACGCACACTTTCAGAAGAGCTGACAAAGGCAGACTATAGCAATTCCGCCTCTATTTGCTCGCAAGATGGTCCTGTTTTTTTTTTTTTTTCTTACTTACAAAATATGCTTGTTAGTGCTCCTGATCTGTTCTGCCATCTTCCATCCATCCGTTCATTATCTATAGTGTTCACAGGGTCATGCAGAAGGCTTGGAACTCATGCCAGGGAATGTAGTGCAAACCCATCATCAGGACACGGGACACACCCTCTCACACACCCAATCATAGACTAAGGGCAATTTGTACATGTCTTTGGACTGTGGGAGGAAACCGGAGTGCCCGGAGAAAACACTCCAAGCACGAAGAGAACATCCAGATCCAAAGCAGGATTTAAACCATCAATCCACAGTGTTAACTGTGGTTAACTATGCCACCACAATGCAATATCTACATTACTGCACAGTGAAATCCTTTCCTTCGCATATACCAGGTGGTTAGGAAGCAGGGTCAGCCATGATACAACGCCCCTTGAGTGGACAGGGCTAAGAGCCTTGCTCAAAGGCCCAGCAATGGCAGCCTGATGGAGCTAGGGCTTGAACCGCTGACCTTCTGATCAGTGACCCAAAGCCTTGAGCTGTCACTGCCCCCCGCCCAGCACAGACATTTCCACACTCCTTCTTGTTGTGCAAGTTAATATTTGCACCTTTTAGGCCATGAACGTTGAAGGTTTACTAAGAATGCACCGATTTATCGGCTGGGTCGTGCAGGAAGTGAGGATGAGTCTGGAGCCTGTAATTAGCGATAGCCCCAGGATAGCCGATTAGCATAGAGAGCCGAAAACTTTTCAGTATTGCATTAATACATTGCATTATGGCATTAATGTATAACCACATTGCTAAACTTTTGATTATTACAACGTGCGCAAGAGAACATATTCTGTATGATACACACAAGAACAATGAGAATCTCACAATCGGTGCATCCTTAAAGTTTACCGAAATAATTCAAAAACAATGAATCAATTCTGAATTAAAAACTGACCCACAAATTTAACTAAATAAATCAATAAACTAAAGAGCAAATGATTGCATAAACGATTAAATTGTACAGCACTACAGTAGGAATCAGTTAAACAATCAGTATTAGAAGGTCAGACTTCCTGAAAATCAGAAATCAGCATCATGGTGGCTTAATGTTTAGGACCGTGGCCTTGCACCTCAAGGGTCCAGGTTTGATTCCCACCATGGAGTTTGCATGCTCCCCCTATGTTCGGTAGGTTTCCTCCCACAGTCCAAATACAAGCAGACTAGTCTAAGTGGCATTCATAAAGTGCCTGTAGTGTCAATGGGACTAGGGTTTTACCACGGTCGTAAAAATTGAAATAAATACAATGGTCGCCAATGGCGTCCATGGTCCCTAGATGGATGGAGTGTAAAGTTCACACACCTTCTAATTCCATGGTCGTTCCTGATTTTTATTTCTTTCTACAGTGTAAAACAATGCTAAAGGCATCCAAAATTTGCAATAATCTCCATGGAAGGGTTGATACTGAGGTGTAGCTGCTACGAATGTTCTGTAAACCCTTCATAACGGCTCTAATCCGATGTGCTGTTTGCTGACTGGTGATTTTTGAAGCTGGTAACTCTAAACGAGTAGAGTAGCAGAGGTAAGTTTTGGTCTGGCTTTACTGGGAAGGTCTTCATGAGAGCCAGTTTCATCATGGTGCTGTTCTTTCAAGAACCGTTCCAGAACAGCTGACCTTCATGTCTTCTTGACTGGTAGTGTACCAGTCAAGTCCCCGCCTAACAGAACTTCTTTAGGAAAAAGAACTTTGTCAAATATTATGAAAAGAAGAAGTGGGGTCATTGAGATGAAAGATACGTAATGTCACCTTCTGGATGGATTAGACGGTAGCTCAACAGGAGAGTACTCCAGGAGACACTGAATTAGCAGCCAGCCGTGTAGGGTGAAATGCAAACTGCCCGTAAGTATTGAGGTTAAAGGAGTCTGCCAAGTGCTGAAATACAAGAACTGAAGGTTACAATAATAGATGCCAAGAAATGTCTTGAGTGCACCAAATATTCCCACAGCACCGTTGGCGCGAATAAAGATTGAGCATGTGTGTGTGTGCGTGTGTTCGCCGCTTACTGCACCTGTATTAAACTTTAATGGAAGCGATATGTTAATTACCATCAAACTTGTAATGCGACTGACCAACATTTGATTAACACTTAAAATTAATGGAAAAGTCCAATAAATCGCCGCTGTGTCCTCGCTCACGGAGTGATGAGATATGTGATTTGGTAGGTAGGAAGGTTTCTCGGAGGGCAGGACAAAAGGGAAACACCAGCATGGTGGAGCTAATTGAGTCCGAGACAGGGTGACCTGCCCCTGCTGCGTCGTCCTTCCTCTGCCGCAGACACAAACAGCTCCTTAATATTCCGCCGCTTTCCTCTCCGCGCTGCTGTCCCCTCGTCGTCCTTCCGTCTTTATACTCGGTTGGACAAGAGAAAGGCGCGACGTCGGAGCAAAGACGTGAATCGTTTAGCTTTTGCTCCTCGACCCATCGATTCCTCCTCCTTAATTGGCTTTATTAGACAAGACGGAGAGTGTGTTGATGTCTCCAGCTTCCCTCGTCGCGTTCATCCTCAAGACAAACCCCGGATAATTGTTTTTCCTCCGTCTTTTGTGTCATACTGGAATGGGCTCCTGTGGGATTATTAGCAAGCAAGGGTCCCTCAATAATTCATTCCAAGCTATTTATATACAGTCCTCGAAACTCGCCCTGAGTGGGCTTATCTGTCTTTCAGGAGAGTGAAACATGAGGGAGAGACAAGCGCGAGAAGGGAGAGAAAAAATAAAAGGACGGCGAAAGGGGCAAGAGTGAGCAGAAGGACAGAAAGCGGCTGAGACCAGGAAAGAGATTGAATAAGAGATGGAGTGAGCCTCTTTTCAGGCGAGACACAATGACCTGTTTCTCCTGTGCTTTTGAGTTTCAAGGTGATGCCAGCACTCCCTCTCTCTCTCTCTCCCCCCCCCCCCCTCTCTCTCTCTCTCTCTTTCTGTCTCTCGCCAACACCAAAAGAACAAAAGCGCCATCCCGGGAATACACTCACTCGCAAAACACTCATTAATGGGTTCTAATCTGTCAGCTTTTTCCCCCCATTTAACGCAATTAAGACATTTGCTAAAGCTAACGTGGACTGGCAATCAACTCCAAGGACACACGAAACCGACATAATAGGATTTGTAAACACCCGACTCGTTATCAAACGTGCACTTGCGAACCTCTCAAACGAGTGCGCCGCTAATGCTAAAGAGATCAACAGACGCCGGAGAGAATGTCAGCTGCACTCTACTGGAGATCCCGATCCCCCCCCTCCAACACATACACACAAATACAGGCTCACACACACCTTTAGGCTCCTGCATGCTGATACCCATATTTTTTTTTTTTTTGCCGTAATGGAAAGAACTGCAAAAACGCTACGGCTGATCCGTCTCTTGCTTGCAAAGTATTTCCACTATCTTCATAATTATTAATATTTATGCCTGTGGCAGACCAGCTGCTCTCTCTCTCTCTCTCTCTCTCTCTCTCGCTCTCAGTCTCTCCCTCTAAGTGCACCACGAATTTTCATTTTAACATCTCAATTTCAAACAGATCATCAAGCTGATTTGGAGTTCGAGCATCAACAGCCCTCAAACTTCAATCAGAACCCAATTTGCACGGCCATCCGAGTCGGTGGTCGACCAACAAACATCAGAGAGACTTCAGCGATTCGGACGGCTGGTATAAGCGAGCTAGCTTTTTAACTTTTTTTAAAAGATCATCTTATTTGCTGTTAAGAAATGGACAAAAGTGTGTTGCGCAAGAGCAAAAGCACAAACTGCCACGAAACAAAAGAAAAAAGTATGAACAGTATGCAGGAGAGGCTGGGTCTGATTTCTTTATAGCCCAGACTATAGATTTACAAAGATCTTTATTAACAGTCCCAAGACTTAACTACACAACTCAGTTCAGGTGATTTTTATCCCTATAATAATGAGCTCCTAATGAACCCTGATGGTTATATAATAGTAATAGCAGAATATTTTTATCCCTCCCAATCAAGCCGAGGTGTATTAGCTCAATCGTATTCCGTAGCCACGGCAAGGGACATCATTATCGCTCTGTTGCCCCGAAGTTCAGAACACCACGGTGAGCCACTGCAACACTTGCCACCTCTGGCCATCTCATGTTCAGGCCTCCGTATTCTCCAAGGACGCCGGGACACCGCTGTTCATCATTAAGCCCTGCTCAGGACGTACCATCTGCGCTCATCCACCCTCCTGTCTTGGCTGACTGGTCAGCAGGGGGGATAAGGATCGGATGAAGCTGCCTTTTGGAGGTGCTGGTCGGTCTGAGACCCGGTGCTGTGATTAAAAACGTGCGCTAATAGGCTCTGGCATGCGAGGGACAGGCTGCTGGGGTTAGCCTGGGATCTCCGAGGCCATTAAATTGCAAATGAGTGATAACGTGTTGGAGAAATTCCTTTTAGATTGTGCCCGGGTGCTTCAAACACAAGGATCTCACCTCATACACGCATACATATCTGGGTCCGGGATCAGCTGGCCACTGAGCAGCTGCATTCCTTGTCTTTATCCAGCTCTGTTCATCACTCATCATGCTTTTAGGATCTCTTTGGAATGTCACGTTAAAAAACCTTCCATTCATTTAATTACTTATTATCACTAATTATTCTGGAGTTGATGTTGTGAAGTGTCATCTGGGAGGCATGGTGGCTCACTGTTGCCTTGTTCCTCTAGGATTGGGGTTGCAAATCTCACCTCCGGTCTGTGCATGTTCCACTTGCGTTTGGTGGGTTTTGGTGTATGGTACTCTGGATAGTCTGAAGACATGCACTGAAGGTCGATTGGTGTTTCCAAGTTGCCTGTTGTGTATGATTGTGAGAATGGGGGCTTGGGGCAGTGGTGGCTCAAACGCTTAAGGCTGTGGGTTGCTGATCGGAAGGTTAGGGGTTCAAGCCCCGACCGCCAAGTTGCCACTGTTGAGCCCTTGAGCAAGGCTAACCTTATCTGCTCCTGGCTGACCCTTCACTCTGACCTCTCTGACCCCTTTCTAACTGGGATATAATAGAATAATTTTATCTTTCGCTTATGCCCTGTGATGCCTTGGCACCTAGTCCAGAGTTTTTTGTAAATCTTTATGGAAAATGACTGAAAACACGTGTTAACTCTCATCTACTTTACATACTTTACTGTTTATGTTGGGTATGTTAGCATATATATAGCAATTGAGCATGTATAGCAATATTTTTTCGAAATTCCTTGAAATATACATAGGTGGCGTAGTGGTTAGCATCTCTGGGGTCCAGCTTCGATTCCCATCTGGAATTTGCATGTTCTCGCCATGCTTGGTGGGCTTTCTCCGGGTACTCTGGTTTCCTCCCACAGCCCAAAGATTAGGCTAACTAGCGTTCCCAGATTCCCCGTAGTGTGTAATGAGTGTGTATGTGTGTGTCCTGCGATGGACTGGGACCCTGTCAGGGTTTTTGAAACACAAATCCCCAGTCACACCAGCTAAATTGATAAGTTGCAAAACTACTTTTGCTGCTTTGGCAGAACTGAACTGAAATTAGTCATTAAAAATAGGCAGTGTTTTACACAATCACACACACACACACACATACACAGAGAGTCACTCTGGAAGCCGGATCAGATGGCATAACTGTCACGTACTCTTATAGAGTTTCTTCGGCATTTAAAAAAAACAGAAGTTAACTAGTGACGCAATTTAATTAACACACTCGCATCCCCGCATGTCTCTCGCGCTCTCTCGCTCTCTCTTACTCTACTGTCCGATGTCTCATGACTCATTTTGCCCAGTCCTGCTCCTCCTCCTCCTCCTCTTCCTCCTCCTGCAGTACCAGAAGGTCGTTCTGAATCCGAGGCCACGGTGGTCACAGAATAGTGCTTAAATCTTTAAAAACGTCATCTATAAATTACTGCAGAGGACATAGGGGTCATTGCCAAGAGTGGAATCCAGCCAAAAGCCATCAATCTGAGGGGAGGATGACATCTGTCTCTGGGACTCCCCTGGTCTCTTTCGCTCTCATCTTTTCTCCCAACCTTAGTGCTTTTTCTACAAGTACCTGCAAGAGGGCTTTATTTATTTTTTTCTCCTGTGCTTCCTATTTAAAAAAAAAAATTTTTTAATTGCTCGTGTGCAAAGATTAGCCGTTGTCTTCTGGCTTTTCGCACTTTGGCTTTTTGATATGACGAATTCTGGTTAAAAAAAAATATAGACTTCATAACCGACCATTAATAATTGATCAAAATCTAGAAAGGTGTCCCAAAAACTTTCCGTCTTTGGAAACCGATGCATTTTTAATTTATGGCATGAGCCTTTTTTTTTATTATTTTTTATTTTTTTTATGGACAAGATTAAAAACAAACCTCAGATGCTGGTGGTGTGTTTATTGTCGCTCAGGGTTTTGCATTGTTGCCTCGCACCTCCAGCGATGAGGGTTCGAATCGCGCCTCCGGTCTGCGTGCGTGGAGGTTATAATTTCTCCCCGTGCTCTGTGGGTTTCCCCGTTAAATTAAAACCATGCACAGATTGCTCCTAGTGTATGAATAGCTATGTGAGTGTGTGTACGTGTGTGTGCGCCGTTCGTGGATGTGCACACTATCCATGGTGTCTCCTCCATTGTGCCCTAAGCTCCAGACCCTTCGTGACCCTACACATGGAAAATACATGAATCAAAATGGACCTGACTTATTAGAATTCTGTGCATAATATGAACTCTTGTATCACACACACCTGTTCAGGCATGCTGCATTGTAATAGTAGTTAAAAGTAGTAAAAAAAAAAAAAGGTGATGCTCATCCTGAAAATCTTAAGTTAAAAAAAAAAAAATGTTTTTTTTTACATCGTCCATTGCCCTCCATTGGTTGATATTAGGCTCACTTAACTCCGCTGGCGTTCAATGCAATAAATATTCCGACATTAAAATCCTATTTACATTCTGCAGTAAGTGAGGAAAATCGCTAATGAGGATTTATTTGATGACAATGCTTCCATTAAAACTCTCATGCCCCTATGAATAACAAATGCACTGTTTCAGTAGACACCGAGCTAATTATAATCTCATAATGGTTTACTGTTTTCCGAGTCTAGCGAGTCTGTGTGTATGCAAATGCCTCGGATTTCTTGCAGCCGATGAACTCCTCAACTGGCTTTTCCGGTGTATAAATATCAAACGGCTGGTTGATAAAAAACGCAGTAAACTGCTGCACCGTCTACATTTCTTATATAATTACTACTATTCTTCTTATTCATGTTATTCTATCAATCAGGGGTTCCCATACAAACAGAACAAACAGTCACACAACAAAAGAAAGGGGTTCGACTTTTTGATAAAAGATGCATGAGAAAATTCAAACCTCCCGGGAACCAGGATGGACCTACAGCATCAATATTTTTCACTTCCTCCACCATAATGGAGATATTTGATGTCAACTGTATATATATATATATATATATATATATATATATATATACACACACACACACACACACACACACACACACACACACATTCTTGTTCTCTCGCTCTCGCAGCTTCACGTTTTTTGCCACCGTATCATCTCCATCTCTATTTCCTTTCCGTGTTCCACGCCGCTGATGAAGTGCACCCAATCCACCCCAACCTGACACACACCTCTCCAGCTGCCTCGGCATGCCCGCGTCGGAAATGACTAGCCTCTACCCGTATATCACAGGCCGTATAATGAAAAACTCAAGCCGGTGATGCGCAATGCCACATTACAATATATGCAAGGCAACCCAGGAGACCTAGCGATACGTGCGCGTTGCACTTATTCATCCGGAAGCGCAAAACACAGACGTACCCATGCCGGTTATTGTGATACATCGCGTGCAACGTGACCAATTTTAATACGCCGTTTTTGCAAAGATGGAATTTTCTTGGATGGAATTAATCAAATTTGCATAGCTGTTATTTTATGTAGGTGCTCCAGTGCGAAAAAGGGGAAATTACATAGGGGAGGAAAAAGTACATCCCGAGTAGGCCACTTTACTGTACCTGGACATATTTGTGAAAAAAAAAGCAGTTAATAGTATTATGCCGAATTTATTTGGTGCAAATTTTCATTGAAATGGCTCATCAAATTCACATAAGCCTAAAAGTTAAAATGATGTCATTTCCCTGCATGCTTGTTGTACACAGAATAAACGGCAGAAACGCTTCTAGGTATCAGCAGAGCACGCCTTGTGCCACTCAAGCCGTGTACTCTCTGTGACCTACGCGGCATTGATCCGTGCGAGAGGCGGCAGCGCGAAATGCCACTCGGCGCCGGTGTAAATCTAACATGTGCACTGGGGTGGCAAACATTGACTCCTTCCTCCACATGTACCCAATGCAATATCATCTCGCTGTTTGTTTTAGCTCCAAGCTGCACAAGTGTGGAGGAATTTTCCTCGCCTGAACGAAGGAACGCTGCTATAGATCGGTGTATCCCGACGCCCGGCATCCCTGAACGGTAAAAACAAAACAAAGTGGATTATCTTTAACGCAGCCTTTAAAAGCCTCCCCTGTTACATCCTCTCCTCTGCGCCCAAACTGTAATTAAAACGCAGTTCGCCTTAAATCAGTTCTCGCGATGAAAACGATCCGGACCCTGCATCCCCGACGTGATGTAACACAGAGATTACGAGGAGATGGGTTAAGCACGTATACCTGCGTGCTACCTCTCACAGTGCGGGAGATTGTGCTGACTCAGATGTTCGGTGCAGCAATTGGCTCTGTTTTGACAGTGTGTGCTTACAGGTAGGCAGGCGAACAGGCAACGTTTAGGAAATGTTACGAAATCAAATGTTTCTCAAAGGCTGAGATGCATTTTCTGACTTTTGCATTGGGGCAGTATTCCGAGCTGAGTCGTGCACATGTGGTAAGGAGGACTGATTTACCACCATTGGTAACGTTGTGTCCACAAATTTGCCTTGCTGAAGTTGGAGTACTACAGTACTGTGCAAAAAAAGACTTTTCTGTGGATTCTTAAAAATGTATTTAAGGACTTTATTATTATTTCTGATTTGCAAACATCAATATTCAGACATAAAATTGAACGATACAGAAAAATACTTTGTATGCCAGAGAAAAAGAAGCATGTTAAATAAACGGACGTTTTTTAACAAAAGAACAAAATGGAAGTTGCTGGATTTTGCATGCAAAAAAAAAAAAGGAGCAGGTGCGACAGTCAAAGTCCTCAGAAGAACTTAGTAAAACTTAGTCGCTAATTTCCTCATAAAACTGCACAAATTGAACCTGAGAATAAAGGGTCCTCAAAGCGTTGTCACACCAAATACTGACTTTGTTTCAATCATTACTGTTTTCTGGGCTATTTTTTCTTTCTTGTTTTTTGAAGGCATGCTGGCGCTGAAGCATTTGTCTGCACAGTACTGCAGAAGTCCGGCACCACTGTCTAGGAGTTTGATGTAAATAAACGTACTTACCTAATATAAAAAAGTAAAAAAAAAAAAAAAAAATATATATATATATATATAGTTTTTTTTATCTCTTTAAAGTCCAAGAATGGAGGATATCAGAAGAGATAGTTAGCCTTTTCATTTTGTATTTCCTAGGTGCAATTATATATATCATTAAAATGTTTTTAACAGACCTCAGTTTCGACATCTTCCAAATGGTTTAGCTTCAGGATAAAAAATATCAATGTATTTACACATATCGCAACAGTACACAAGCTCTTTACCATCAGATCAACTTTATTTCAAATTATCGAAAGCAATTAAAAAGGCATAACATTTTAACTGTATTTCTTTTTTGTTTGTTTTTTTGTTTAACATTGCAAACCTCAACCGAGTGGTAGAGATGGCTCAATCAGGTATTTTTCACTATGATAAACAGACTCAAAATGTGCCCTTTAAGGATGACCTTTAAAGGGATAACTATACACATTTTATCCATATAATAATAATAGTAATCATAATAAGAACCTATTATGCTAAATTCTCTTTTTAATCACTTTAGGTAATCAGATGCCTCTCCAGTGTGCCAACAAACTAACAAACAAAATGGACATTTTTTTTTTTTTTTTGCTACTGGCTTTTTTCCCTCAGTTGTGACCTCATAGATGGAGGGTTGCTGGCTTGTTGCTCGGCTCCACTGCTCTCTGATGGGGTTTGGCTCAGTAGTAGCTGACTTACATAGACACTGAACTCATGCAATTTTCCCCCCATGAGTGATCTAAAGTAAGTTTTGAAGGATAAAATAATTCTTGTGGAGGGTATTTATGGGTATTTCATAAATAAAGTCATGTGCATAATTAAATGCAAAATGATATGATGTAATGGATCAATTTTAAAGACTATTGAATAATGATGCTGAAAGCCATATCAGCATTCACATTTAATTTGCGCTAGTCTTTAAAAGCAACGGTCAAGACGCCACCCAAAAACCTGGCAATCTCAAAGATGTAACTTTATGCAAAAATAAAGTCGATTACTTCCCATTTTCTTTCCATTCCATTTTTATTTCTTCCGACTCACAGCTGCTGGTAGGCTCCGTGCCAGTGATGGGTATGATGTACCCAAAATAGACTGGCACTGATGTTTTTACTGCAAATACATTGCAGCAATTGTGAACAGTAAACATTGTTTCTTGTTTATTCTGGGCATAACAAGTCTGATAATACATCTGGTCCGCTTGTACATCCCGTATCTGCCAAGGACACCACGGTGACAAGCTGTAGCACAGCATAGCACTGCTCTTCACTAGTGCGATATAGTTAAAAAAAAGTTATACCATAGTATCCGGTATCGCATTATGAAGCTAATATGGTGAAATATAAAAGGTATATCCATATTAGGGGGGGAAAAAAAAGCTACATATTCCTTTTGAAAGCAAAGAAAACCCCAAGACAGGACTTACTGTACCTACTTTATTCTAAAGATAAACAGACATGAAATCATGATTTCATTTCTGCCATCCACATCGGAATATTTGCTAATAATTTCATTTCAAGCCGTTAGATCGCGTTAGTTTCTGCTGAATAAACAACTCACGACAGGATGCTCAACATCTCCAGCAGCTTCAGGGGCAGGATCGGAAGCCTCTTGCGTAATTCTTGGAATTTCATATCAGTTCTATTCAATTACTCAGACAACACCGGGCTGTCCAGGACCAAGTCTAGATTCCGAGGCCCCGTCGTATTTTACACACTGACAGCTCGTCTTCTGATCTCGCGTCATAGCCGTTTAAATATTTAACACGCAACTGCTCTGAAAACAAGCTATTTATTTCACTGAAAGCGCTTCTCTCGGTGCCAGAGCACAACCCTGAATCAAAATGGTGCTATAACGACTACATGGTCAGAGAAACAAAGCAGAAGAGAAGGAAGGACGGAGGCCTTCGGGCTCTTCGTTTTTTTTTTTTTTTTTCTTTCTTTCTCCGAGCAGAGGATACTGTAAAACTTTAATAGCTGGACTCGGCTTAGTCTGGCTTTGCTCTCTGTTTTTTTTTTTTTTTTTTTTCTATCTATCCGGAAGAGATAAGCACACAACACGGTTGCTAAGTGAAACATAAATCTTTTAACGTGAAGGGATTTTAGGAATTCCGACAGTGTGGATTTCTGCACTGCAGTGCATTTGCATCTTTTTTCCCCCCTCCTTTTTCCCAGGCTGAAAGTATTGAAAAGTGAATCTGACTAGAGTTGATGAAAATGCCAAATCGGCGGTAGTACAAATACGACATTACATTACTTCCTATTCGATTATTTGCCCTCCGCCTCTTTTCGAATTCACTTTAATGTACCACTTTTACAAAGTCTGACCCACTTTTTTTTTTTTTTTTCGCAAAAGGGTTTAACGGATATCCAGAGGTGCTGGATTAAGTGTGGTGCATGCTTAATCTAACACCTCTGCATGCAGTCTAAAAGAGGACAAAAATGAGAATTAGTTTTTTTTTTTTTTTTAATAGCACTTTCAGGTCAGTGCCCTGAAGGTAAGTAGGAATGGTTTTGTCCTGACCCAGTTCAGTTTCTACTCTTGGGCCGCAGTATTTAATAAGGGCCGTTCGAAGGTCAGCGCTGGCAGGCAGCTTAGCTCTTGTCTCTCTGCTTTTTCCCTCACAGCTCTTCGCTCTTCCCATCTCTGCCATCGCCTAGTCATCGCTCAGGGTGAGTAAGTATCTCTCCGCCTGATGGCCAACCCCTGCGACAGTCCCCTCCAATAATAATGGACAATAGCTGCGCTGCCACCTTCCCTACAGTCTGGCTGAAAAATGGGCCGTCTGTACGTATTTACATATGTGTTCGTGGGGTGCTGCATATTTATCTCTCGGTACTTGGTGTCAAGAGGCAGGTGGGAAGGATCGCCGTGACCAGGCAAGACCTCCGCAGTGACACATGTTGCCTCCCTCGTAAACAAAACGCTCAGCATTGATCATGTGGCATCGTCATCGAAGAGCGGCCAGGACAGACTGAGAAAGAGAGAGAAAGGGAGAGAGAAAAAGAGAGAGAGAGAGAGAGAGAGAGAGAGAGAGAGAGAGAGGGGAGGATTTGGGAAGGGCGAGGAGGAGCGTATCCACAGATCCGAAACTGAAAAAAAGAGAAGCGCTGTGTGCGCAGATGATGCAAGAGCAGTGAAATCCTGTAGCCAGAATGCAAGCTGAATTAACACCATGCTGCAGGAGAATGAAAAAAAGAAAAAAAAAAAACGCCCAAACCTTCTCTCCCTCCCTCTCTCCACCAAGGACAACCAAATCTCACTGCGAAAAATTCAGCCTCTAATGAACTTTATTTCAGCGTAGAAAGCCTAGAAAGGTATTTCGCCTTGTAACTTGTGAGGCTTCATCCTGTGTATCTGTTGCATTTGCTTGTGTATGTCTAGCTGTCGTGATCGGTGGTCATGAAAAAGCTCAAATACAGTATATGGCGTGTGGGTCTATACCACAATGTTCAAAAACAAAGCCAGCAAAGCCTCGGGCTGGTTAAAAACTGAGCTAGGAGAGTCACAAGGGAACCGGGCAGTCAGACTCTCTTTTAGCTGCCGTCCCAGCATGCACTGGGGAGGGACTGTTATGGACTGAGCCTGTGCACTAAAAGGGGTCCGGGCAGAATACGTCGTGCTGGAGTCCTCCACAGAGTGTTCTCTGCACCTGCTGGTGACCAGGACAAATGCACTCTATTAGCAGTGCTGAGTCACGCCGAGCTGCCAAATGAAATCGCCGGAGAATGGACGCGTTGTCCTCTTAAACCCAGATCTGCTCTCTCGCTCTCTCTCTCTCTCTCTCTCTTTCCCTTTATTGCGGTTTTTGCTTACCAAACTCAGACCTGTCTAACGTTTTCTGTTTGCTCCTGTGCTATTTTATCTCATTCCTTCCTCTTGCATTCATCCATCCATCCCACCCTCCACTACTAAACCATCCTTCATTTATTTATTTATTTATTTATTTATTTATTTATTTTACCCGTCCCTTAAACATATTGCACTTTTGTCTCTTCATAAATCTAAGCTGCTTTATGTGCCCTGCTTTCTCCACACGTCTATTTCTAATAAATCCAGGCTTTCCTCTACATCACTCTTACTCCCTGACATCCAAGCCCCCTTTCTCCTAATAGCTAGATAACTGGTGTATAGGCGAGATATCACAGCTAGTTTTGTTATTTGTTTATTTATTTATTTATTTTTAAAAAGGCTTTAAATCCCTGCCTAGCCGGCAGGCTCTTGTGCAGAAATAGACCTCATGTACGCGCATAACAACGATCAAAAATAGACTTTGTGAATTTAGCAGTGCAGTGTGAAATGGAAAGCTTCTCCCCTTACATGTTTTATTATGGCATCCAACATAGTCCCTCACCACCCACGCGCTACGTCGCAGCTTCAAATGCTCTACTTTTGCAAGGGCAGCTCGTTGCTTACGGCGCAACGCACAACAATTTGCTCTTGCGCTGTTCCGCTGCTCTGCAACCTATTTAAAACCGCAACTTGCATTGCCTTCAGAATAATTAAACATCCCATCAGGAACTGCACGGCTTTCGGGCCAAATGTGACTTCGCCTTGTCCTGTCAACAAAAACGAATCTCAGCAATTATCTCCTGCAAGGAGGAGAGGCTAATATTTGCCGTTTAGCCATCGGAAAAATGTGCATTTGTCTTGAGGTTGTGCCATTTCCATTACCCGGTTGCTGTTTACAGGTCTACAGGGATCAAGAGCTCGGTCACAGAATGCAATTTCGAACTTGGGGAGAGAGAGAGAGAGAGAGAGAAAAAGTTAAGATGGGTGACAGAGTGAAGGAAGACGAGAAAAGATGCCTTCGAGTACATGAATGGGTGAGGGATGAGGAATGAGGAGAGGAGGATGAAAGAAAGGCACGGAACTACGGAGGAGGGAATGTGGTAGGAGGAAGAGAGGAGCGTGGCGGTGGAGGAGTCGTGATTTCTCAAAAATGCATGAAGAGAACGAATGAGGTTCATACCAACCAAATCCAAAATCCAAAATGCATTGAATCTGAATTTAGTATTTTTATTCCACTGTTCTAGACAGATAGCAAAACAAATAAAGGACACACTGTCAGATTGGTTGTTTGTGGTTTAAGAGACAGAAATAAAGCTCATGGGTCAGATATGATCACTGGGAAATGGAGAAAAGACCAGAATGCAGCATGCACTCATCCTTAGGAACTGCCTGGTCAGGATCGCAGTGGTTCACATTAAGGCCGCTAGTCACATTTTTAACGATCTGAGTTTTGCATATTCTCAGATTCCTGGTTCAATAAGCTCCATATCGATCCCGAGTTTATTTCTGCATATCATGTCCGGTTCCTGAGATATGGCCAGCGTGAGGTTGTTTACCAGGAGAGCCTCAGAAAAAATTTTTAAATCCTATTTTTAGAATTCAGTGATGCAGTAAGAGAGGGGGAACCCACAGCCTACATTTGACACAAGCATTTAACTGCTACCCCAAACGTAACTTTGTCAACAATGAGGGTTTATAATGAAAAAAATTATGTTTTTCTATTGCAACTGGAATAACAAGCTTGGATTAAAGTGCTTTAAAATAATTAAAACATAAACATTCGCAATTCTTCTGAAGGATCAGAAGGATTGATAAAGTTGTTTATAAACAGAGTTTTATTGTAATTATAAATTCGATACGTTAAACCTAAAACTTAATACCTGACTTAATATGACGTGGCACATACAGTATAACATGGGAGACTAAATGAATCAAAAATCTCTCATGTGTAAATACAAACCAAATATGAGTCATACTCATGGCTGTGTTTAAAACAAATAAATGTAAAAAATGTTTAAAGAAATAAACAAATAAACCCAGTTCTGGTTTAGGCCACACCCACTTCAGGTTTAAATCCGAATACGGATACAGATGTATCTACAAATACAAGTACACATAACGGTGCTGTTGTGTTAAGCCACAAACCAGGTCCAATGTGGAGACAGAACCGCAACAGGCTGTAGGAAGCAGTCAGGGCGGCACTAATACAAGCAGGAAATTGTCCAGGACGCACTGTGACGCCACACATCCGTTAATCGTCTGCGAAGGTGCATCAGATTAACCATCAGATTGTGATTCACTACTACATTTGCACTATCAATAAAAGATAAGCTCTTTGTCTACTTACATTTACCACTATCATTACCCAGCGTATGTGTAACAGTAACTGTGACAGTGTATCCGTAAAATTCTTCACAGGATGAGCAGGTGCGTTTGTACCTTCTTGTTGAAGGATGGTTTTATTATTTTTGGATTTAAATCCCAAGTGATATGTTAGTGTTTTAAAGTCCAGGCCACTCCTGAGTAACGCAAACAGGAAGCAAAAAAATTCTAAATGAGCTGACTGGACTGTCGGATCAACAAATCAAATACGCAATACAGAACGTCTACGGCGGCTTTAGGGCGAGATCGAAGCCTTGCATAATTCACCGGATATCATAAGGGTTGGCAACGTTCTACTCAATTACTCCAACGACTCTAGGCTGTCCAGAAATGTATTTGAAACATGACCAAGTGTAAATGATATAAAGGGAAATGTGTGTGCAGATAGAATACTTCCCTCTGTCTTTTCACACCCTGTGTTGTAAATACGGCTTAAAAAAACAAAAAAACAAGCGGAGTTTATAAGAGATTTGTGACTGCCTGTAAGAAGCACATACGTAATCAACCACTGAGTGATGCAACTTGTGTCACTGGCAATGCAAAGAGTCTGAAAAAAAAAAAGGAGGAACACTCCTAGCACTAAGAGTCTTTCTAATGAACAAGTGCTGCCCTAGTCTTAGCGAAGGCCATATATCCCTGGAAGGTGTCACTTCGTAGGATCAGCCCATGTGGACACCCATAGTTCACAGCCAACATGATTAACCGCCAGACTGGGAGTCACTACTACAGCTGCCGTATTAATAAAAGATAAGCTCTCCCCTCCGCCTCCGTCACCATCTCCACTCCCTCCGCTCATAACCATTTGTTCTGCTGCTTCATATATTTAACGCTAGCGTTACCCAGCACTCTTCGTTTAGCATAGGACAGTATGTTGTCCCCGCTCTCCTGGGGATGGATGGCTCTATTAGATACGAATATGACCCCCAAGTCAGGCAATGTCCTCCGGGGTGAAGCAGATCAATTAGACGGAACTGGGAAATAATGGCACCCTGGGGACGAGGTTCAGGGGAGATCCCCCGGCGCACGCCGAGACGGAGCGTTTTTCTGGAATTCGTCTTCCCGATTGCACCGCGGGTCCCCTGCGCTGGCGATAATTAAGACTCCGGCACAACGAGCCGGTGGTGTCAGAGAGTGCAATAGCAGGGATTTGTGTGCTCCTGTATGAGAGCAACTGGTGCACCAGAGGAAACAAAGAATGCATGATGCGGAACGATAGTGGAAACTTGTGAATGGAGAAATAGTACAAGAGGAACAAGGTGATGTTTTGAGGTTTGTTCGATAAAATGACATTACAAAAATGACATCCCCATAGATCACACACATACAGAAAAAAATGTTTCTCAAATTCTATTAAGTTAGACAATCAGGATTCCTTTAAACTCTGAAAAAGGTTTACCTGGCACCCTGTTCAGATAAGGGACGTGGTGTGTTTATCAAATGAAATCTTCAGTAAATGTGACAAAAAATGACTCAATAGCTCACTAAATAAATAAATAAATAAATAAATAAATAAATAAAATCCCAAATTCTATTAAGCTGGATTTCCTTAAACTCCTAAAAAGGTTTATATGCCCCCCTGTTCAGATAGGGAAACTTTCATTTGTACCTTTAAGGATTTAGAGACTTCTCAATTTTTCCAAGAGTGCACCTCCTGATATCTTAACTACTTCTGCTATTAAAAAGCAAATGCCTGATTTAACAGGAACTCCTTTCTTGTTTCGTCCTTAAAGATTCACTATACAATTAAAAACTTCTTTAACCTTATAAAATGGACCCTATGCTGATAAACAAACACTCAGTTGTACTGGACCTTTACCCTTTTACGGTTCCTCTCATATGGTGAAACTAAAAAAAAAAAACCCTAAACGGTTCTAAGTTCTAAGTGGAACCTTCATTTCTCTTTATGTCTAGCAATAATGCTGAATTATTCAACTATACAAGTCTCTTGTGCTGTCAGTGAAAATGTCAAACACCGAGTCCAGTCTCGGTCGCGCTAAATACGGTGCCGACCTTTCGTCGTGATGTGTGGACGTACGTACGCGCGAGCGAGCGCGCGCGCACTCGCACTCTCGTACACACGCACAATCACACGCAGAGAGACACGCTCGCGCAGCATCCCCCCTTTCCCCCCCCCCGCTTTTGCATCCTTACGAGAGTGAAGATCCAAGCACATGTTCCTTCCTCCCTTCAAACTGTAAAAAAAGGATGCTGTATTAAAGCGCATAAGCAATGTACTGGAACAAAAATAAATAATAATAATAAATAATAAATAAATAAATAAATAAAACTTTATCTCACACACACACAAAAAAACTTGCAATATTGTAATAACAGCCTGTGCGTGCTGATACACGATATTAATCCATCATCCCCTCTCCTTCCACGGGAGACCGTGCCGAGCGCGCGCCACATCACCGTGCCCCTACCTTTGTGCATGCCCGTGAATCGGTCCTTCAGCACGGTGAGCTCGTAGATCTTGCCGAACTCCTCGAAGAGCGGCCGCAGGTCCTTCTCGTCCAGGTTGCGCGGGATCTGGCCGACGAACAGCTTGATGGCGTCGTGGTCCTTCATGGGGATGGTGGCGCAGCCCGGCGCGCCGTGACCGTGGCTTATTCCGTTCACGAGCCCGTTCGCGGCGGCGGCGGCCACCGCTACGTGCGCCGCGCCGTCCGCCTGCCCGTTCGCTAAAGTTGTCATCGTCGACGGCGAGCCGTGGATCAGCGGCGGCAAGTCAGCGGCGGGTCCTCCGAAGTGCGTGGTGAGACAGTCTCGCGGTGGCACGCGCAGCTCCCGAGCTACAGTTGCAGTCGCGGGCAAATACTGACACGCGCGTATGAACATGTAAAACGGAATTGAGTTGGATATGAGGGGGGAAAAAAAACAACAACAACAACAACAAGCTCGTTCCCGGCGCGAAGGCGCGTCCGCTCTGTATGTGATGCCCTGTTCAGTCGTTCATTTCATTACAAAAAAAAAAAAAAAAAAAACGGCACAGAAACAGACACAGAGAGACAGAGACAGAGATAGAAAGAGAAAGAGAAGGAGGGAGAGAGAGAGACAGAGACAGAGCGCTTTGTATTTACACCTCCGTTCCCACTCGCCTCTGCTCTTCTAGCTACTCTTTTATTATTTATTTATTTATTTAATTATTTTTTTTCTCCACCGGGAAGTCGCTACGGGTGTCCTCTCGGTTTAAACGTACATGGTTTTCACCAAATCACACAGAGGAGTAGGGGAGAACGCACGGTGTGTATCAGAGACTCAGGGAGCATCCGCAATCACAGACTGCTCTACGAAATTATGTGACACTAATTCATAAAATCATTTAGTCCCATGTGAATTCGTGTCGTGAAACACGGTTTTTATACGTAATGATCTGGATCACGATCTCTCATTCTTCCCCCCCAACAGACGGAATGGTGCACTCCGCCAGGGGAGAGGTACTATAAATGAAGTAAAATATCACCGTTTGTAGAGTTCTTTGTATGGTGTCGGGCTGTTAGCTCCATCAAACCCGTCCAAAAGAACCAGGGCTCTCGCTTTTCTGCAGAATCAGATCGATTCCAAATTACAGCGTTTTCGTGTTAAAAATCCGACATTTTTATTTTTCATTAAATTAAAGGATTTGTGTAGCAGTTATTATTCGCAACACAGCTGTATTCGAGTTCCTTCTTGAGTTCTGAGTGTGTGTTAAAGTGTGAGGAAGGCTTGTTGAGCGGTGTGTTCAGAGTTACCGAGGCGGACAGCGCCTGGTGCTGAAATAAAAAATGGCGGGAACACAGAAGTAAAGAGCAGCACGGGGAAACTCTCACAGCTGTTAAATATGACAGATCAAAAACAAACATCTGATTTATATAGAAAATAAAGATTTTATTGGGTGGGGTGTATGTAGCGTATAAAAGGAAAAAAAAAACTGTGTGCTCGTGTAAGAGAGAGCACCGTCAGAGCAGTCGTTCCATCGCGTGCGCCTCTGTGGAGACACGTTGCTATACGTTTTTCCGACACGTCGAACAAACGTGCGTTCTAGTTTGATATCATAAAAAAATAGAAAAATAGAAAAATAAAGCCTTTACCTTTATAAAGTGGAGGTGGAATCTAAGATCAATGTAAAATGTCACATAATCGGGAAACATGGCTTTAAGAATGGCTTAAAAATCAGGACATCATGTTCACTGAGTTCTTTACATATGTGTGTGTGTGTGTGTGTGTGTGTGTGTGTGTAATCTATTACATAATAATTAGTAGTAAACATTTGTTAGTATTTCTGGTCTCTCAAACGCTGTTGTTATCATAGAGGGTGTGTCTACGACTGGGACAGAACAACGGGGCGTGGCCAAATGGTGGTACAGTGAGGCAGCTGCCACGTTAGAAATACCACTAGCCACCCAAACTCTAATCTCTACTCGCATCTCAATGAATAATACTATAAATGCAGTACCAGTCAAAAGGTTGGCCACAAATTCTCACTCAATGTTTTTTTTATTATTATTATTATTTATTTTCTACATTAGGTAGTTCAGGAACAACAACAACAAACAGTCAGTTGTTATTTTATGACACAAAGTTCAGCTATTCTGGATCAGTTTTTGCGAGAACAGCATTGTCAAGTGCATTTGCAAAACCTATTTAGCACCATGATGAAACTGGCTCTCATGAAGAAGGCAAGATCAAGACCTACCTCTGCTGCAGCGCAGAGTTACCAGGCTCAAACATCACCAATTAACAAGCAGCACCTCAGATTAGAACCATTCTGAAGATTTACAGAGCATAAGCACACACATAGCAGCCACATCTCAATATCAACTGTTCAGATGAGATTATTGCATATTTTGAATACCTTCAGCATTATTTTACAGTGTAAAAAGAAATAAAAATCAGGAGCGATCATGGAATTAGAAGGTGTGTCTTTTGACTTTTGACTGGTACTGTATCTCGTGTTAATGTAAATTATTTTAGCTTTGTAGGTACTTTAACCAAATCCACTGAGCATGTAGAACTACATTCTATATTATATTTTATTATACATTTTGCAAAATGAAACTTGTGAGATGCATGCAACTTTCTTGTACTGTTATTGTAATAATTATTTTATTTTTTTCATTTGACATGGAATTTCTTCAATGGTCATACATTTCAAGCATGCAACTGAGCAGTTAGGAGTTAAGGATCCGGGTCTCAGAGGGCCCAGAATAGCTCTCTTGCAATCCTGAGATTTAAGCATATATTTTAGTCACTAAGGGCTGCTTTCTTGTGTTTAAGTCTGTGAGGTGTAGAGTTATCAGGAGACAGTCAGAGGAAATACATAGGCCTACTGTACCTCGGGAAAAGGTTTTCTTTTCTTTTGTTCCTCTTCTTTGCATCCTACTTAGTGAGCTGTGACTATGGCTGATGACAGCTTGGTCAGCTTATTCATTAAAGCACAGGTTTGTTTTCTTTAGAGATTAGCACATATTAACCTAAATTAGGACACAATTATTGAGCATTAAAACACTAAAACTTCAACTTACTAAATGAAAGCATGAGAGTCCAAAGTTTGCTTTTGCATGAGAAATGTACGTTTATAATGTATTTTTGTATTTTTTATTGTATTTCTACCAAAGTTTCACACTTTGTGCTGCATCAAATGCTTAAAAAAAGAGCATTTTAAAGTGATGGTGAGTGTAATGCTATAATTAGGATCATCAGGATTAAGATTATAAGAGATTTTCTTTGTCCCTTTTTAATAACAAAATGCTTTAGTATATTTACAATTAGATTTTGTGTGATATTAGTTCAAACCTTATTCTTAAAAAAAAAAAAAAAACTCACTTGCTTTCAGCCTGCATCATAAGACAAGGACAATGGTGGCATAACATGCAGTCTCTTTAGCCAGTCCTCATATTTAATCCAGTTTGTTTTTGAGGTTTAAAGATCAGAGTTTTCTAGACACAGCCAAAAAAAATAAAATAAAATAAAATGAATAAATAAATAAATGGCTGTGTCTAAAACAACAACACCAACAAAAACAACAACAGTCCATTTCACATTAAGATTCTTTTAACTGACAAGAGACAAAGCATTAAAAGATTTAAAACCCCCACAATAATAAAATAAATAAATAATAATAAAAAAAACATATCAACGATTATACTTTCACCTCAAAAGCGAAGAAATATAGCAGATCTGCCTTTTACTTGTTTCTCCAATGTGGTACGATGCAAAAATATGTGCTTCCTATGAGAATATATCTAATTTGAATATGATGCAACAATTAGATGTGAAAAAAAACAACAAAAAAACAACAACCTTGAGGTTCACACACACCGGTTGCAGGTTCAGACTTCGTTATTGAACTTGTACGTGTACGAACCTGCCTGCGAGCTGCATTTCTCTACAACACACTTATGAGCGCGGCGTTTCTTCTTCTTTCTGACAATGACACACTGCTCTCTTGCTCAGAGCACCTGCTCATAATGATGTAGAATTGCAGGCTGCACAGGAGACGCTAGAGTCCCCTGCCGAGCTCATGTACGCATAGGAACAATGAGTTGTACGCACTCGGTAATGCCTTCGAATGCAGTAGATCCTCGGGCGAGCCGAGAAATTTCAAGATACAAATCTCGTCCGAACAATAAATGCTCCAGACAGCAACTTACGAGGGAACAAACAGGCCGCATTACAGCATTCAGAATAAACATTAATGCAATCAAGTCAGCGACTGGGTGTGCACTTTCAGTATGCAAATGAAGAGCAATTTCACGGATGTTTGAGAAGATTGTTGCTTCAGTTCAACGAGATGTATTCACTCATGTTTGGAACTTTTGAGAACAGATTCATTTATAGCAAGTCCTGCATAGAAGCACCAATCTGTGGTTGGATTAAAATGAACTGCTGACAGTGAGGCCCTTATTTTACGTTTCATTTATTTCCACCAAAGATTACTTGGACAGATATGAGGACCCAGTGGAATAGAACGCAGCGTGCTTGTGTTGGCTTCGACGGAACAGTTTCAAAGGTTTGGTCTCAGTCCAAGTCGGTATTAATGTCCAACAATTTATGTTCTCACAGCCTTTGCTTTCATTATCTTCACACATCCACCCTATTTGCACTTCCTGCAGCTTTAACGGTCTTAATCGATGTGACAGAAATAAGGACCATAACCTGCTTATTTTCCAAATCACAGCTGACAGAAAATACAACATATTTGCCATCTGCTTAATACAGCCTATAATTTATGTTGACCTTTGCAATATTGATAGTGTAATCTGATACAGAGTGAAAAATGCTGTCTGACTGAATGTTTAATTGAGTGCTGTGATCACCATGATCTATCCAAGTTCGAAACAATGAAACTCATTTATAAACGTTTTTTTTGGGGGGAAAAAAAAGGTGGCAAAAAACAGAGGTGGCAAAAATTTGCACATAAATGTACAATTTGCCTAAAATGTACAAGTAGAAGTACCATGTCAAATTTTTACTCAAGTTGAAGTACTAAGTGCTTGCACTGAAATGTACTTCAAGTACTCCACAAAGAACCAGATTTTTCTGGATATCTTCAGTATATGACCGAGTTATTGATAAACAGTATTTTAAAGCATTTTAAACACAATTAAAGATGCTGTTGATAACATCAATGTACAAGTCTAGTAAAAAATGGACCGCAACAGCGTTTAACGTCAATCACACATTGTTCCAAAAAAAAAAAAAAAAAAAAAAAAAGTCATTGTTATTGCCATGAAACACAAACCAAGCGAGTAAAAGTTTGCAACTCGTTTGTCCAGTGTGTTAGCTAGTTAGCTCGATCACTTCTATTCTTATCTTAACAAGTGACATATATGCGATTGAGATGTTTGGAAAAGGAGCCAGAAAAATCCACTGAGTGGACTGAATGGGCAGGATCTGTTGCCCAGGTAACTGTCAATCACTTTGGTATCTAACCAATCTTATGCGCTTTAATATTGCAAATATTGCTCGAATTGTTTTGTTCCTGGTCTTCCCACATGAGGTGAAGCTTACAGGAGGTCACGGTATAGTGTGAGTGACACCGTAAACATTTATGTTTAGATTTGAAAATCAATGCACTTTTGTGTGCAAAATAGTAACAAGTTTCTGTTTAAATGCAGGGAGAAAAAGTACAGGTTTTTCATTAAAAAAATACTAAAGTACTGTAGAGAAGTATTTGCACTTTATTACTTGCCACATCTATTCATGCATTAAAGCCAGGATTTAAAAAAAAATCTGAAAATATGCTTTTCTTTATACTGTATGTCATATGTACACTACAGACAGGATGACAATTAATATAGACAAAAACGTCTCCTAATAGCGACATTTCATAAACATTTCAGAAAGCTCAGGCACTGCATCCATGGACAAATACTAACTCTTCCTCCTTGTATACTTCATTACTAGAATTACTTTAGTTTTGCTTTCAAGTTATAAATATATGTTAATAATAAAATTTGTAGGTTTAATTGGAAAAAAGTACTCAGTGTATAAAATTGCATCTAAAAATGCCAATTATGATCATCAGCTGGGGTTCACAACAGGGAGTCTCCTTGTACACAGAGTATTCAGAGTTTTCATTGATACTTAAATTTAATTAGGTATGTAGATGCGATCATGTTTGCATACCTTTAAAGCTGATTAATAAGACTGTAGACTGTCAGATTGCCTTGTCCTTGCTCAGCTAGTTCACTTTTTTTCTTGGCAAAGCAGCCTGGATTGTTCTCTCAAAGCACCCGTTTGGCCACCATTCCACTCCTCCATGTGCCCGACCTGCCTTCAGCCATATTTTTAATCCGAGACGCAAAAATGCGTGAGCACAAATCATTGTGATTATGTTCAGTGGCGAGTTTTGCAGTGATTATTGTGTGTTATGTTATCATTACTGGTCCCCTATGGTTTCCCTCGCTCACTCTTTCACTTTCCATCGCTTTCTCCTCAACTTCTCTTGTTTCTTTCAGTGCTTTTGAATGCACCACAAGCAGCTCTAAATGAAAAGCTTCTGATGAGCGGGCCCATTGATGTAGTAATAATAATATGCAATTAACGGGTAATTTACTGAACAATATGTCTTCACTGAAACCCCATAAGTTGCCATGCCTCTTTGGGTAGATGTGGCTTAGATAAATAGCACAAGGGAGGTAATGTTCAAAACCAAAGCTCTGCTCCGTGAATGAATTTCTCTCTGGGTTCGAATTTTAAACCGCACGGGCTTCCAGGATTTCTTAGTAGTTGACCAGTTATTCAAAAAAAAGTAGTCATTTTTTTCCACAGCGGAAGCGAAAAACAGGCTCTACTGTTGATAATAGCGTACAACTTTTTTCTAAGGATCGCCACATCACTTAGCACGGTTAGCATTGCCGCCTTGCACCTCCAGGATCCAGGTGCGATTCACGCCTCAGGGTCTGTGTGCATAGAGTTTGCAAGTTTTCCCTGTGGTTGGTGGGTTTCCTCTGGGTACTCCGGTTTCCTCCCACAGTCCAGAGACATGGAGATAAGGCTACTTGGCGTTCTGAACTTGCACTTAGTGTGTGAATGAGTGTGTACATGTGTGTTCGCCCTGCGATGGATCGGCACCTTGCCTCAGCCCTAAGCCTCCTGGGATAGGCTCCAGGCTCCTCACGACCCTGCATACAGGATAAAGCGGTATAGGCGAGTGAGTGAGTGAGGTTCGCCACATCAAATCTTTTGATCTGAAAGATCTGGCACAGGTTATACGGTAGCTGTCACATTCCTCCTATTTGTGATTGGCATTGCATATAGTGGCTGGGTTGTATGGGGTGTAGCGTTAAGGGGCTTGCGTGACATCCCAACAGTGGTGACCTGGCTATGGGGGGCTCAAACCCATACCCTTACAATCGACAACTCAGAGATGCAACCACCTGAGTCATCATTCCCTCTGAACATGGTGTTATATAAATGTCTATGTATCATATTACACCATTTTGCTGTTCTTATAGCTCAGTGACTGGCCTTCCTTTGTATTGAGAATTTGTAAGGTAGTTCCATGCTAATAATGACCATCATGGTCTTTCACATAGCATGAGTCACAATGAAATTCACTATAAATTTGTGAAATATCCTTTTTTTTAATTTTTTTTATTTTTTACATTTTTTAAAAATGATTTTGTTTAGGTCTAAAAAGAAAAAAAAAGAACTCAAGTAGCAGGTGGAAGTGGGTTTAAAAACATCACATAAGTGATATCAATGTGACAACATTCCATTGAACCAAGAAGAAGAAGAAACACCTTTCCTGGTGGACTATTACACAGCATTACACAGCAGCCTGTACTCTGTAGACTGTAGTAAAAAAAAAAAAAAAGTTAATTTTGCCCACTTTTTTCACCATCTGCCTAGCTACTCTTGTTTACCCCAGCTAGTAAACAAACCTCAACTACTCAATTAGACTAAGCCCTCTACCAAACACAGTATTGATTAACACAGATCATATTTTCATTGCATGTTTTTTTTGGCTCTATATACACGTTATAGCTTCTTCCAATCATACACAAGGCTATACACCGCCCTATCCAAGCCACTGAAAATAAAAAATGCATGCACTTTTGTAAACACTACAAATCCTCTTTGGGGATATCAATTTATATGTGGGTGAGTTTAATTGGGAAATATGTAAGCCTACACTTAGTACGTAGTTTTTATTTTTTATTTTTATTTTTTTTTAAACTCTCGAGTACATAATGCCATTGCAGCAAACCGAATCCTCGTCGTCCTTGGAACTTTCCTCGAACTCAAATCCAGTTATTCTATTGAAACTGTTGAAGAAATGAGAGATAAACAAAATCTTGCAGGGCAACTTGATTGAATAGATTGAAAATGTGTGATATTATCTTCTCTGCATATTAATGCCGTTCCTACATCGTCCTTCCTCCAGGACAAAGTTCTAAATCTCGCTGAGCCTTGGAGGCAGTATATCATTGCACTATACTGTAATTTCAGACTATGGTGGTGGAAAGACCACAGTAGTGCTGAACATCAGGAGGATCAAAGAGGTGCTGAGAAAATGAACTCTGCCTTTTTGTGAATGGCAGTGAACATTGTAAGACGATGTATACTGAAGTTGTAGACAAATGGCAAACAAGCAAAGATATTTAACCCTTTAACATCCACACTAACCAAAAACATAGATTTTTTCTCTTTTTATCTTGGGGCAATAATAACAACAATGTTATTTTTTCTTCTATTCAGACCCAGTATAGGCCTATTCCAAATGGTTGAGATGTCACTTCATAGTAAAAGTATCAAAGTATTTAGAAAAATCCCAAACAAACAGAATAGCTCACATACAATGCTAACTTTTTGTGCGATACTGCAACAGCACAAATGTTTTTGGGTGTTGGGTCCACTTTATTTCTTTTGTCTTGTGTCATGTGAAACATTTAAAAAGGCCTACTCTAAAGACATAGCCACTGAGTGAATTTTTTTTATAGCATTTTATACCTCAACCAAACGGTAGAGAAGGCTCAATCAGGATAGGTTCAACACATTTTACAATATGATATACTGACTCAAAATGAACTCTACCAAAAGACTGAGCGGACAGTTAAACAGATTTGTGAATATGTTTATATTGGTGAAAAGTAGGCAATTTAACTGAAAACGGAATAATTGAGTAGGAACCATATTGGGAAAGAAGTTCAATTAATGCTGAAAATGAACCATTAATCATTATCACCATCATCAATACTTCTCTAGGTGAGTCACAAAAACAAAACAAAACAAAACAAAAAAACCTTAGTGGGTAGAAGCAAATTGTATAAATAAACATATGGGCCATATTCAGGGCTGAGTTATGCACAAATAGTGAGGATTTAATACTCAACATACATTCAGTGGTAGTCTGACCTTAGACATAACCACAGGCTTAAGCTCTACTCTGACAGCTACGTAGGAGTTGTGCATATGGGCCAGAGTTTGCCTAAAACAGAGGTGTGTCTCAGTTACACACAGTTCTGACCTTGATCTTGAGCGTGTTTTTCTCGTTTGATTGGCTGCAGTCCAGCACTCTTCGCCGGATAGTTTAACAATTTATGTTTTGGGCTGTAAATACAATAAAAAGCTACACATTTCATTTCAAAACAGTATAAAGTATGACACTGTCCACTGAATTACATTTTTTTAATTTTTATATATGGTGAACATTCAAGCAGACAGCATCTTAACAGGAGAAATGGCGTATCACAAGGACAATCTCGTTTTTTATGGATAAAATTATGAACAACACGTGCATAAAGTGAGCTGTAAGTGTACTGTAGCACATCAATTCTTGGCCAGCTTATGTTCAAACTGTGGGCATGCTTTTTTTTTTTTTTTGCATAGAAATATTCAAATCACTGGCATTTTATTAACTAGACAACTCAAATAGTGAAGTAAAAGTGTGATGAAATACGCAATAGCCTCCATTCTGAGGACACAACGACAATTTAGTAAATTGTGCCAGCTTTATATTGTGCACATATTTAACTGTCAAAAGACAATATAAAATAGGAAAATGCAAATGTGCTGGATCAAGTGCTAATTAACAGAGCTTTGGAGTCTCAATACTGAGAAAAAAAAAACTTATTGAGGCCACATTGAGTGCTTAAAATGCTTTTTTTTTTTTTTTTTTTTTTTTGCATAGTCCATCCATCCATATTGTTAACACTAAGTAGGATCCCTAGTGGTCTAGGGCTTATCCTAGCGCGCAAGGTAGGGTACCAACCCATTGCGGTGCACAAGCACGCAATCATTCACACAACCATTTATACAGTATGGCTAATCTGGGAACACCATTCAATCTACAAGGTATGTCTTTGGACTGCGGGAGGAAACCAGAGTGCCCGGAGGAAACCCACGCACACAGACCGGAGGCGAGGTTCAAGCCACCGACCCTGGAGGTGTGTGGTGACAGTGCAAACTGTGCGACAGTGCAAGTTCATTGAAACCTATTTTCAGTAAATAAGTTGCTTCTTCAGTCACTTTCGGTCCTCGAGTTTTTCTTTTCCTCAAGTGCTCGCGTTTAAAGGCAGCGGTCTAGACACTATTGAAAAGCAATGTCTCGCACTTCTCCTCTGTCAATCAGGCATTCCCGAAGGTGATTCCTATCATTCGAACGGGGCGCTAGGAAAGTTAAGTATGCGCATCGAGCAACTCTGAGCACTTTCCTTGTGTAAATATTGACGCAGATTTTAAACATAAGGCACTGACTATGAATACCGTCCTTTGTTTGATGATTTCATTCGCCGCTTGTTTATTTTGATATTTGAATGAAAACACGGCTATAGCCTCTAACGACACATTAATGTTAACGAAGACTTCCAGAATACCCTCATACCCGAGACTTCGCTCGTTTTGTTTCTGGTAAATATGATTTCAATTATTTTAATTAGTTGATTTGCGATAGGAAGCCGCATACTGAAAGCTGGGTTCAATGCAGGGGAAAAAAAAAAAACCCTATTCCTACCGATAAGGAAAAACAAGTTCGAATTGGGACCCACAAGCACATACAGAACAAATAAAGGCATGATTTGGTACAGTTTTTTTTTTCTCTAATTGCTGTTTACTCTTGAGAGGCTGCTTATCGAATGAGTGGTAATATTGTGCATCAGAGCCTCTGGTTGTTAAGGCTGTATTGGAAAGAGATTAGTACTTTACCACTCGACACAGCTGGGTGTTTCTTCAGAGCTCAAATCCTCAATCACAGTTCTAGGCTGCTCTCAGCTTGCTTCTGGGAGCAAAGCAGGAATAGCAGAACATGCACTGGGTCCAAATACGACACAACCCGTATATGCATGTTGGTGGTTTGAGTGGAATTTCGAAAGGAATTCACTAAACTAATGAAAGTTTGATTAGCTCTATATGCTCATTACATTAAAAGATTGAGTGGATTTCATTTCATGAATGTAAGCTCATAAAGTATGGATGCCTTAATATTAAAAAGCACTTATACATATGTGTGTGTGTGTGTGTGTGTGTGTGTGTGTGTTTAATTTCATATGCTATTTTTGGTTTTTAAATACAGGCTTCTCCGCCCGCTCATGTTTTAATCAGTAGAGGTCAGAAGAACTGCAAGTCCTGACCTTTTAACTGCTCGTGAGCACCTGTGCCACAGTGAGATGTGTCACCTCCTGTCATGTCATCACGCCGCCACTCTTTGATGACAACTGTGGTGTCTGGGTGTCTGGTCTTGCCGAGCCTCTGATTGCACCCGAGGGAAAGTGTAACAAAGGAGGGCCGAAGCCACCTGCTACTGCCCTGCAGCCACACGGAAAATCTCGGGAGATATGTGAGACAGAGGCTGGCAATACCCAGGAGTGCTAGATTACATTCTTGCTAGATTACATCTTAGCTGACAGCATGAGAGAAGGAAAGATTTCGCTGTTATGGACGGTGACAGTGTGTCGGACCTTCCCTTGGGAAACAAAGACGGTGTGGTGTTGGGACAGTAAAGTCACTCAAGGCCAGTTGTACTTCTCGCGATCTGTAGCTGCAAGCAATTACCTAATTGGAGAATCGGTCAGTCTTTGCACCGTAGGCATCAAAAACTCTATTTCACTCCCCTGTCCATCACACCATGGATTGATTCTGACAAGATGCACGAAGCCACCACACCTTTCCAAACTGCTATGCTATAGTGCAGCTGAAGATTTTTTTTTTTTTTTCGGGAGAAAGCACTACCTGCCCTCTACTGCATACATGAGCGCAGCCACAGTTGATTAGTTTTGCTCTGACTGACAGGGGACAGAGTAACACCATCCCTCACACCCGAGAGGATCATCAGGATTTGAATTCGCAATCCCAGCGAGAGGGTGAATGCCGTTCTGTTGTGCCACTACATTCTGTAGATGTAGTACCCCAGAGAGATATGGCTAGAGACAGCTTTGACATGCTCAGACATGCAGAAATTCTGACTCCCTGTCAAACTCTTGGTAAACCCTTTTAAAGCTAGCTAGGGTGTTGTTCTTTCACTTGGACTTGACAAAGAGAAACGTCCGGAACATCTACTAAAATGTAACAATAGTTAGATGCAAAGTTCATCATGCAAATGTGATGCAAACATTCACCATTAACATGGTTATGGACGTTCCAACACTGAAAACACTGAAATGTATAATAACCAGTTTCATTGGTTCCTCCCAGTGTCAGATCTTTTCTGGCGCTTTGGGGAGGATAGTAATGGGCTACGACACAAATTTCCTGTCAAACCCATGGTAAGCTCCCTAAAGCTCACTAAAGTGCATTGTTCTCTTACTGATGGATTGCAGGAAGAACCATCTTGAACTCTAAGCATGGTTGAAAGCCTTGGCCATCAAGAGATGTACCATTGTCATCGTTGATACTGCTTTATCTTATATACAGGGATGCGAGAAGCCTGGAGCATATCCAAGGAGACTTAGGGCACGAGACGAGGTACACTCTAGTTACATCGCTCATTCGCACGCTATAGGCAATTTGGGAAGGCCGACCAGCCTAATCCGTATGTTTTTTCACTATGGGTGGAAACCGGAGTACCCGGAGGAAACCCCTCAAGCATCGGGAAGAACATGCAAACTCCATGCTCACCGGGCCAAGGTGAGAATCGAATCGAGGTGCAAGGCAGCTGTGATAACCACTAAGCCACTGTGCCGCCTCAAATGCCGTACCAGTGAGCTTTAAATCTACCAAATTCACCATTATTATGGGTATTTCTGTTCTCCAGATACACTGAAATGGATAAACCAGCAATCAGATCTTCCAGTGGTCCTTCAGTCTCTCCTTCTAGCCTCCCTCAATCCTCAACCCCTAGGGTAGGATGTGTTCTGGTTCCTGTGGTGAACAATGATGGACTCAGAAGCTCTCTGATGGACCTGGATTCTCATCAACCTGCTTCATCGTATGCACACACGATATAGACAATACACCACTGCTTTGGAGGACCTCAAGCATGTAGCAAATGGAAGAAGCAACACCATGTGACAGCATTGGTCCTCACTGGAGATCTATGAATAACCTCCTTTCATGCACTTCCACATTATCCTACCTCGAAAAAGTAAGAATCCTTCAACCTATATTAATCCATTCATGATGATGCTTTAACAAGGAGCAACTTTCAGCAGACATGGACATGGTTCATGAGGGTGGATAATGAAAAAAGACGTTTCTACTGTAGATATGGTACTTCAAGTGATTAGTGCACACCTGCGTTGCATAGATTGTTCTTAGCTGCTGTACATTGCTTCCTGCTGTAAATTAAAACTAAATCTAACACTATGGCTTGACAGAGACAATCAAAACACATATCATAATGGTTTAATAATGCAGTGGTAATTAGTCTAGTGCTTGCTATGACACTTTATATAATATATTCATGCTTTAGTTTTTCCAAAGACTTATATTCCATATTCTGCACACGCACATCTCAAGTAAGAAGAAGGTATATGCAAGGGTATTTAAAGTGTTGGCATTAACATCCAGACCGACACAGAAACTTGGTGGTTATCACCGTCGTCTTGTACCTTCAGGGTCTGGGTTCGATTCCCGCCCCGGGTCTGTATGCATGGAGCTTGCATGTTCTCCATATGCTTGATGGGTTCTCCAGTTTCCTCTCACAGTCCAAAGACATGCCGTTTAGACTAATTGGTGTTCCCAATTTGCCGTGTATGTGTGTGAGCCCTGTGATTAAAGCCTCCTGGGATAGGCTCCAGGTTTTATAGCTTAGATTATTCACAATGTAATTGCAAATGGATTTTTATTTTTAGTGAGTATCTACTTTAGAGAATTGATATACCATACGTACCGTATTTCTTACCATTGATAAGTCACCAAGTTGCTGGTCATTTAATTACCATTATGTGATTATATATGATGAGTGTATATGTAATATCATCAATGTATGATATTCCATATACACTCATCATAGCGTGAATTTCATGGCAATAATGAGCTTACAATTCATTTTTTGACCCGGTCTTTTCCTTTGGCAGAAGGATGAAGCAAAACTTTTTTCGAGCCTCAAGATCGAAAATCTGTTGACTGTGTTTAGAAGTCAGGTCCATGCCGGGAAACTAACTAATTTAATAGAACGCTAGAAATTCTGCCAAGAAGAGTGGACAAGCATCCAACCAAGGTTCTGCAATTCGTTTATTGATGGCTACTGAAAGGATGGATATTCAACCAAATATTAGGTGCGCTGGATGTATAATTTCGACCCTGTGTTGATTTCAGAAAATCCAAATTGAATTTAAGACTCGCACCCGATATCCTTCTGCTTTTCTCTTAAGGGTGTATGTTGTACTGTATAATGATGCTGCCCCCAAGAAAGGCAAATATGGCCATAATATTTATGTATGTAAACGTCTGACTGCAAATACATATGGCAATTTTATTCCACATATTGTATGTACGTACAGTACCAGGTCAAGGTTCCATAAAGCATGTTATGCTTAAACATATCTACATACTGTACCAAGTGCATGCTTTGGTCAAGAGGTCAGTGGGAAGTGCTGTAGGGTTTGTTTTCTTTTAATATTTGTTGAACCTACATCCAGTAAGAAATTTTACTATGGTATAAACTGCGGTACGTACCATAGCATTCCTACAATGGTCGGCTTTCTACAGTACCAGGTTAGGCACTATAGAATTTCAGGGGTACCATGGTAGTACTGTGGAACATCAGTGGTAGCTGAGTGGTATGATGTTGTACACACCATACTTTGATGAATACTTATTGGGTATCACAGTGGCTACCAAAGTTTAACAGGTATATACTGTCGTATATACACCTGGACAACATTAGATATGTTAGAACATACTGCTGGTATAGTAACGGCAATACCATATAAGATACCTGCTGAATCCAATAAACCTACCCAGTAAGTACCTTGGTAGTATTGTTTAGTACCGTCTTAGATTTCTGCTGAACTCTGATGGGGAATGTGGTACCCAAAATGTACATTGGCATTATTGTTTATTAACATGTGGAGGGAACCATAACGGGTAAAATGGCATGGTAGATGTTACTATGCAAAACTTTAGAGTACATAAACATGTACAGTATAATCTATTTTTGACAGTATCCTGGTACCAGTTCCATAGTACCATGACTGATATTATAATATCAAAAGATACATCTTGGTAGTGGTGGTACAGTATATAGTACTGTGTGGTATATGTATATGTCTCTGTTAAGAATACCATGGTACAATATACTATGATAAACGTTCAGTACAGTACCATCAGACTACCTTGGTACCTGAAAGGGTCCGTCTGGGTGCCGTCTGGCACATTGGACAATGGATACTTCCCTCCCTGGAGATATAGCCTTTGTATCTGTGGCAAGTTGTATCTGAGCATTTGGGGGTGAAGCGTCCAACCGGGTCCAAGGGTCCAACCGTGGCACCCCGGTGGTGTCAGGGCTCAACTGGGGACCTCCTGATCAGCAGTCCAACACCTTAACCATCTGCTACCACCATGGTAAAATTTCTGATCTGTCTGCTGGATAGCGGATCAATAAGAACAGATAGTACCCTGGATATAAAATTGGCTTGTCCCAGGTGACTAAGCTACTGTTTTGTCTCAATATACTGTACACTAAGGTCACTTTGGGATAAACTTTATGTTTCTTTGTTCCGACCACCGTGACCAGTGTTGGGGGACGTTACTTTTTAAAGTAACTAATTACATTACAAAATTGCTGTCTTCAAAAAGTAAGCCGTTACATTACAGCGTTGCTTTCTGATAAGAGTAACTAGTTCGAGTACTTTTCCATTTCAGGAAATGAAAACTCCTTTGTGCTTCCTCGTGCATGTTGTTTTAGTCAAGACTTTTATAATTATTCTACCATCATCACTCAGTGAAGTTTGGCCCATAATGTGTTAACTACTAATACCCCTATTTCACCTACGCGGTTTCACGCGGTAGCCGTAAGTACGGTTCATCATGATTCACTGCGAGTTTTGGTGCTGTGATTACTGTAGGTTTCCATCTTTCCGCGCGTCGGACCTCGCATAGTCAAACCGCATAGGTGAGAGAGGGGTATAACAGCAGGAATAACAGAGGGGGGCGGGTTATCGGGGGCGGGGCTTGTAGGACGACTTCCTCTCTCTCACACACACACACACACACACACACACACACACACACACACACACACACACACACACACTAATGGATTGGGAATGGCTGCTGTCTGACTCACGGATTACATAAGTTGTCTGAATAACGGATGACATTTTTGAAAAAGTAACTAAATAACTGAGTACTTGAATGGCGGAACTAACGCGTTTGATTTCTCGTAACATCAAAAAAGTAATCCGAGCTCTAACGCGTTACTTTGTAACACGTTACACGCGACACTGACCGTGACCCATGGTATTTTATAAGAATTACAAAACGATGTGGCCAGACAGGACATTGTATGTGGTGTTTAATATCAGCCTGGCACGTCCTAATCTTGGCATGCGGATTCGTTGGAGCTTCAGTAACATTACCTAATGATGTCTCCGAACCGCTGCATTCGTGTGCTGTGTTTCTGCAAGTTGTCCCCAGATGCTCTTTAAGAGGTTAACATCCGCTGACCCTGATGCGACCCGGTCTCTGGCAAGCAGCCCGACCCATTAAGCTCAGCTTTGCTTCTTAAAAGCATTTTGGAGAAGAATGCTGTCTCTAGCTATCAGACAACCCACCTGAGGAAGAGACAGAGAACGAGAAAGACAGAGAGAGAGAGAGAGAGAGAGAGAGAGAGAGTGTCTCTTGAGATGAAGGAGTATAGAAACCATACCTAAACTGACTGAATTTACCAACCTCGCATTTATCTGTGTCACTGCAAAAGAAAAATGCGTGGCGCAGTACGCGGTCACCTTCTCCTTTGCAGACACCCGTCGCCCGCCCGCGCAGCCGCTCGACGAAGGTCTGATCTTTAACTTCATTAGCATGAGAATGGCGAGTGATAAGATAGCCGGCATCAAATGCCAACCGCGGCATTGCAGTCCTGTGTCTGTCTTTCTCACATGCTCATTCATCTCCAAATCCATGCACTGAGGTCTGAGCCCTCAGCTCTGAAATGGAGCACTAATATATGTTCTCGCCATTAAAAATTCATGTCTACAAACAACGAGAGACTAAGAAAGTGAGCGTAGCAGAGAGCGAGAGAGGGGAAGAGGTCAGGCTAATTAATTGTTATATCTTACTGGAAGCAAAGGCTTCTTGGCACACACTCTCTAAAACACCCATCAAAACACAGAGCAGAAACCATTATCTGAAATGGTGGACAAATTACCCATCAAGACGGTATATATATGTATCCCTGGTAATCTTTTTTTCCTTTCTTTTTTTTTTCCTAGAAAGCTTATATATAATTTGTAAAGAAAAATAAAACACGACAAGGTTTTGCTACCGATAGGAAATGAATTAGTGTCATAATGAGAGCTGATTATTTGTGAATAACAGCTTGTCTTAAAGGATACCAATGCAATCATTTATTTATTAGGAGTAAATTTGATCTCTTTACAGTTTTATATATACTGAGAAGCACCAAATTTTTCACTCTCATGGCAAGATGCTAAACAAATGTCTCCGTGCAGAAAGCTTCTCCAAATCAATATCATTATGTCAGTTGTTATTACTATAAATGATATTGTTCTTGTCGCTCTTATGGTGAAGACAATGTCATACTGTACTAAAACGACACATTAAGATAAACCCAGTAGCTGGATCGACCGAAAACGAAACAACACTTTCTAACCAATGAGAACCGACTGACAGCGCTGTGCTGAATATCATAAAAACAACTTATCTTGTAAATCAAGACGTGTGATTTCATCGATTACGCAATTTACAAAAGCTTTTGCTGGATTTAGTTCATTGAGTGGACAGATCAATTCAGAATCTTCTCGCACTTTTTAAATGATCTTGAGTTTCTAAAATTTACCAAACGATTTAAAAAAAGCGCCACAGCTTTGGCAGTTTAACGAGTAAATAACGAGTTGAGTGATTCTTCCTCTTTTGCCTTTATAAGCGGTTGGTGCAATACCGCCTCCTACAGGGCTGGAGTGCGGAGAAGGAGATTGGCAGGAACAGAGATATTCTCTTTAATTCAATTCGATTCAGTTTCATTTTGTTCATACAGTACAACACTTTTAAGAAGTCACAAAGCAGCTTAACAGAATAAAACATTTTTTTAAATGGAAATTCAATTCAATTCAGTTCAATCCAATTCAATTCAAAAACACGTTATTTATCCCCAGGGGCGATTTAAGGCACGCAGAGTAGTACAGAAAAACAATAAACCACCAACATTTGTACACCAAGATGGTTAGATGAAATGAGATGGTCCAACATCAGTGCAAATAAAATAAAATGTAATAAATCTGTTGTAATGATAATAAATGATAATAAATGTTAATAAAAGAAAAAGCAGAGGACCTGGAGCCCACCTTGTGCCTTACTGTACGTCTCCTGGGATAGGCTTGAGCCCCCCCCCATCCTGACCCTGTGTACAGGATAAAGTGGTTTAGACGATGAATGAGTGAGTGAATAAGTGATACATCTTTTTTTTTTTTTTTTTTTTTTTTTTTTGCAACATCTATTTTACCGTCTTCTCCTTTTCTTCTTCTTTTTGTTTTGGTGCATTAGTCATTTATACAGTTTATATTTATTTACTCCGTTATTTTATACAGTTGTTAAATGCACTAATGGACTAATTCCATTTACAACAGATTTATTTCAACAGATTGTATTTAATTGGCACTGATGTTAGCCCTCATTTAAGCCCTGTTTACACTGCAGGTCTCGATGCCCAATTCTGATTTGTTGTCTATATCAGATTTTTCTGACTGTCTGTTTACACGTTCTTTCAACTATGTCTCATATCTGATTCAGGTGTTGACACTTGCCATACCGTCTGAAACATCGCGCATACTTAAAGGGAGGTTCTTGCACTACACACTACCCAAGATGGACGAAGGCGAAATCTGCTTGATGCTCTGCGATATATGCAAAGTTGGCGAAACGGAGAAGGAGGAAAAGGGCCATCATTGCAGCCGGCGCGTATGCGTCAGTTATTGAGTCCTCAAGTTATGGTGTCCTCAATTGTGTCTCTGGTGGCTTGCAACACTGGCGCATCTGTTTGGGATGAGCAGCGCCTCGGTGTGCCTGATTACGTCATTAAACCACGAAGAAGTCGCAGTTTTAATGACGAACAGAACGCAACGCCTCAGAAAATCCGATCTGTCTGTTTACACGACAATCACATCAGCACATATCTGATTTATATCCGATTTATTTCCACATATGAAGGAGGCCTGAAACCGATCTCGAAATATCGGAATGCATGCGTTTTTTTTTCCTGTTTACACGGACATAGAAAATATCCGATACGTGTCACATATGAGCAAAAAATGGAATCGGAATTGGGTCACATTTAACTGACAGTGTAAACGTAGCTTTAGTCTCATTCCATCTAAACGTCTGGATGAACACTGGGCGAAGTGGTATGGACGACGACGATGACGATGAATCTTCTTTTAAAAAACTGACGATGCTGGCTAACGTTACATTCGAGGTGAGGAACGCCAATGACACAATCACAGAATGACATAGAAGTTGATGATGATGCTGCCTAGTGTTACATTTACAGTATTAAGGAACACATGTGCAAAGACAGTGAACACGGCAAACTGTGGATTTCGGTTTTATATACATAAATTAGATGATTTATTTAATTGCTTTATATGCTAGATAATGTTTAAACCGATAAACAGCACAAGTTCCATAGCATTTTACAGTTTACTGAATACATTTTAGTACTTAAAAAAAAACTGCAAAACAGCAAATCCCCAAAATGGATTTAAATCAGATTGACGGTCTAGCTACAGTCTACCTAAAGCTGTATTAGAAAACCAGACAGAATATTCATAAACCGCACAAACCAAGTGATCTAGACCTACGTTTAAACGGTTACTAGAGTCTGAAGGTTAATCATAGAAATGAAGCACACAACATGAGAAATCACATGCTGTATATCTATTTTCCTGGAACCGCGCACAGAGCGCTATATGAACACCAACTTTAATTGGCGTCTCAAACGTCTCAAGAGAAATACAACTTGTTAGGGATTTCGGTATCTCAGTGTGAGGAAAGCTGCAGCACAACCTTCATAAGAATGGTATTTATTTCTCTGGCTCTCATATACACACGCATCCCATATACACTGCAGTGTGTGTGTGTGTGTGTGTGTGTGTGTCCTGTTAGATTAAGCTGAACCTCCTTCCCTGAAGCAGATGTGTGTGATAGAGACACAGCTGTCGAGGTCCATCTCTAGTTCTGCTTCCCCCTTCTAATGACCTCCATATGTCTAGCGCGCACACACACACGCACACGCATACACACACGCACACACACACACACGCACACACACCACATATCACCACATCACGTCTGACACTGATCACAAACCACAAATCCCTAAGGAGCACAGCATTGTGGGGGCATGAACTGACACACACACACACACACACACACACACACACACACACACACACACACACACACACACACACACACACACACACACAATTTTCCTCATCATTTCTCCATCAGTAGCATATAAAAGCAGGTCAAGCATTCAGAATGTAAACATTTCACAAAAGCATTTTTACTATTTTGACATAATTTTATATAATAAGTTTTATTTTTAACTTAATAACTCACTATTCAAAGGTATTATGTTGCTCATATCTCATAATATCTTTATTTAAATGTTATAATTTGCTATTTTGACTTAGTATCTTGTTATCTTGTGGCGTAATGGTTAGCACTTTTGCCTTGCACCTCCAGGGTCCGGGTTCGATTCCCGCCTCGGATCTGTGTGCATGCAATTTGCATGTTCTCCAACGGCCTTGGTGGGTTTCCTCCGGGTTCTCCGGTTTCCTCCCACGGTCCAAAGACATACAGATTAGGCTTAAGTCTCCTGGGATAGGCTCCAGGCCCCCCGCGACAGGATAACGTGGTATAGACGATGAGTGAGTACGTGAGTCTACGTACTGTTAATATGAATATGACTTTTGATTGTGCAGAATAACAGAAAACACTTCTGAGTAAAAACTCCCTTTATGTCTCTGTATAATCCTCTGCTACTTTAATGCAGTTATCCCAGCATAACTCGGATATGATAAAAGTAGCATGATTTCTCAGTACGCCGGAGCCATGACCAGGTGTAAATGGCTTGGAGCGAGGTCAGGACTGTACGGGGATGTGGCAGCCGAGTTCCTGTAATATGCTAGTAGTTCGGAGGGCAGTATGAGGGTTTTTTTTTTTTATCCTGTAAAAAAAAAAGAAAAAAAAAAGAAAACAGAGAGCCTTTTGTGATCAAACCAGACTATTTTTTTCTATTAAAGGAAATGGCATTTAAAGGAGTTCCTGGGAGGCCGTGATACTGAAATGGAGTTTTTATTTCATTTTTTTTTTACTTTGATGGTGTCCAAGCATTAGTGAAATGCTAAGATCAAATAATTAGCATAGCAGGGGATTACAGTATATAGAGAAACAAACGTTGTAACTATCAAAAGAATCAAAAAGTCCTGCTTCGACTCGAACGCCCTACTTATAGTAGTGATTGTTTCTTTCAAATTGTCTCTTCATCCTGAGCCCAACACCACTTTTCACCTTTCACCTGGTCCTGATTCGACTCATCGGTTAAAGTCCAGACATAAGTGTGCTCGAGCAGGGAAATCACCAACCTGTACCCTTCCCGCTTGATCTATGATCACGTTGTTCTCCTGGGAATAAATAGTTCCACACTGGGACCGTATATAAACAGTCACAGGTAGCCATGAGATCAGCTGTTTTTTCCCCCCCTGCCTGCTGCTGCTACCTCATCATTTCATACTGCGGCAAGATTACAATTACCTCTCGCTAAAAGCCTGAAAAGAAATGTGTGTGTGTGTGTGTGTGTGTGTGTGTGTGTGTGTGTGTGTGTGTGTGTGTGTGTGT
Organism: Clarias macrocephalus; assembly: GCA_011419295.1. NCBI lineage: Eukaryota > Metazoa > Chordata > Actinopteri > Siluriformes > Clariidae > Clarias > Clarias macrocephalus. The sequence goes on from JAAGKR010001238.1 coordinate 124,868, forward strand.
GTGTGTGTGTCTTTACCTTTCCATAGTGCCAGACGAACAGATGCCTGCAGCTACACAAGGCTACTTTTTTTTTTTTTTTTGGCTCCAATTCTCCAGCCTTGTTAAGGCACAATTCAGAAGCAAAGCGAAACGTCAATACGTATTTCTGCCAATGGGGGAAGCAAGCAGGAGTCACCTGGCTCGCAGCCTCACACGCGGTTTGACGGAACAAACCGGATTGAGAAAGATCTAGCAAAGATGGACAGGTGCGACGGGAGATACAGGAGTAAAGCCTCAGGTGGTATTGTGAGGTTTAATATAAATTAAGATGGAAAATGTTTCATTATTAGGGAACAGGGTTTAGAGATGTTTAAAAAGTATAATTGCTGACAGGTTGTGTTTGGTTTGGTGATTTGGTATGCAGTCGGAGAACGCGCTGCTGTCCATAAACCCATCTGTGTGTGTGTGTGTGTGTGTGTGTGTGTGTGTGTGTGTGTGTGGGAAAAACGAGTGAGAGAGAGAGAGAGAAAGAGAAGTGAATGACCAGGGCCTGGGCAGCAGCTGAGGCACAAGCTGGAGAGAAGATAAGATTCCTGGGTGGGTTCTGCGCTGTGCATGAGTCCAAAGGCCCGCGGCAAGAGAGGAGAGACATGTTATCAGGGCGGCACAGGGGCAGACTGAGTATACCCCCCCTCCCCTCCCCTCCTCTCCCCTCCTTCCATCCTTCCATTTCCTCTCTTCATTTCTCTTCCACTTTCAGCAGCCTCCTTCTTCCTCTTCCCTTCCTCCACACCTCACCTCTCTCTCTCTCTCTCTCTCTCTCTCTCTCTCTCTCTCTCTCTCCCACCAGCATCATATCAGCGCTGTAAGCAAACCCTCACTGTGTCCTGCTACCCCTAAGAACTCCCTGTCCTTGTACGCCTCTATAAATGTCTGCGCATTTCCAGGCTTGTGCCATGGCAGTGCAAAAAACATTTTGCTACCAAACGAGGCTAACACTCATTTGCAGCCATCAGCATATTACAGAGATGAAGGACGCATTTTACTGGCTGCAAGCGCGCGTTTATTTATGTGTTCGGGCGTGATGATGAGGTGTATGAGCGTCCTTGCTTTTTGTGCCGTCAGATAGATGTGGGACAAATTTTTTTTTTTAAATAATCAAACAGTGGCTACCAAGTGTGACTCATTCCTGCTATCCATTAGCCCAAACCACATGTGAAAAGAAAGGACATTAAAATTAAAGAATGAGATCAAATCAAATGAGAAATGTGCACAATAAATGTGAAATACATCACATGTCAAAGAAGAGGCGTAAACCAGAATCGTGGTGTAAAACAACATTAACACATGAAATTATTAACACACACAAGCACAAAAGGAATCGTAACAATCACACAAGCACAAAAGGAATTGTATACATATACAGTACATATTGTATATACATGTTGTGTACTTATAAATATAAAAGTCCAACATAAATTTACAAATTAAAGTAAAGGAATCTAAAGGAATTGTTTCAAATCACATGCAAAAGTGTAAAGGTGTAAAAATCACATCCGAAAAAAAAAAAATCATGTAAGATACTGTATCATGGGAATAAATTAGGCATGAAAGGTTAAATGTGAAAGTAAACATGGAAAGACATAAATCAGGTGTAAAATAATGTGTAGATGTAAAGAAACAATGTACAATCATGTTTCAGAATGAATAAATTATGTCGAAAAAAAAATCACTTGTAAAAGTAAAAGAAGCATAAAATTACACATGTAAGTAAAAGAAAGGTGTAAACGCTTACGCAGATGCAATCAGATGTAAACTCATGGAAAGAAGGGAATCAGGTAAAAACACATGTAATATCACAGGGAAAGATGAAGAATTGTATTTTTAAAAAATCAAACGTAAAAGTAAAAAAGTTGTGGAAAATACCATGTAGAATAAAAAGGAATTATGTAAAAATTACATGTAAAAGTGAGGAATTGTAAACATGTGTAAAATGTAACAGTGAAAAATAAAGCGAACAGTAAAATAACATGTAGGATGAAAAGAAATCCTGTAAAAATCACATGTAAAAGTGAAGATTTTTGTAAAATAACATGGGAAAGAAGGATCTGTAAAATCACATGCAAAAGTAAAAATTGTATAAAATATTTAGGATGAAAAAGGAATTTTGTAAAATCACACGTAAAAGTGAGGAGTTGTGTAAAATATCATGTCGGAAAAAAGGAATCAGGCAAAATCACATGTTTAAGTAAAACATTGAGTGAAATAACATGTGGGGTAAAAGGGAAACATTTAAAATCACAAAGAATTAAAGTTAAATAATGTGTGGGTTCCAAAAAAATATTTTTACTTGTAAGGTAAACAATTATGTAACATAACATTTAGGGAAAGGGGAATTATGTTAAATCACATGTGAAAATATTGTGTAATATTACATTTGTGACTAAAAAAAAGTTTGATGTAACATCACATGTGAAGTAAGAAACTGTGTAAAACAACTTGTTGTTAAATCACATGCTACAAAATGTGTAAATAACAGCTAGGATGAAGGAATTCTGTAAAATCAAATGTGAAAGTAGGTGCAAAGTACATTTAGGACAAAATAAAACGACGTAAAAATATCATGTGTAAAGGAATAATTTATAATTACATCACAAATATCAAAAACATTTATCCATTTGTAAAAAAAAAAATGTATGTGAAAACTATAAAATCGTGTAAAATTACATGAAAACTGAATAATGTAAAATCGAGTGACAATAAATGAATTCTACATTTATATGTGAAAATGAAGAAATCATGTATATCACGTGGAAATAAGTGAATAATGCGTAAAACCATGTAGCAGTAAAAGATATACATGAGCATCCAAACAAACCGGTAAAATCACAAGTTAAATGATTTCAGGGGGGGAAAAAAAAATCACATGTGAAGATAAAAGAATCGCACATAATCGGCTGTGAAAGTACACTGCAGGCTTAAGCAGATTACAGAGATCAAGGTTGCTTTTTAGTAGCTTTGAACATATGTTTATTCCTGTGCTTGGACATAATGATAAGACCTACAGGTGTCTCCGCATCTCCCGCCACTGTTTGTGAGATGAACAGATGAATACGGGACAAAAAAAAAAAAAAAATCAAACAGGCTTTGCCAAATGACAGAGACTAATCCGAGCCAGGTTCTTTGCTGCTATACATCACCCCACCGCGGCACGCCACATCAGCCCAGCCCTCCTGCTGATGAGCCGCCGCCTGCGCTCTCCCGCGTGCTGCTAATAACAAATTAGCCTGTTTGTAACTGGGAAAAAAAAAAAAAAAAAACTCATCAGCATGAAGAGGTGAGAAGACGCTTGAAGGTTAATTGGAAGCAGACCCTCTGTAAATGTCAATGGAAATTTAGGATCTACACCCTGTGATCAACTTTGCACACACACACACACACACACACACACACACACACACACATACTGTATACCTTTAATACCTTTAAAGATGGATGAGTATGCTCGGACCGTGACATCGGTGCTGACTTGTTGGAATCAACATGGACTCTCATGGACCCTTTAACGGCTGCATACTAAAGATAAAGTTCATTTTTTTCAGTATGCATTAATTTACTGGATCAATCTGACCTATATGACGCCGAACATGCTGAACATGCATTGCTATCTATGTATTTTTTCTTCAATAGTAGATGCACGATCGTGGATTCTAGCGGAACTTAATGAGAATGGAAATCTGTCTAGACGTCTACGTCAGGAAAGCAGACTTCCTTAAAGTACATCGCTCTGATCTGGAGAGGAATTAACTGACAAATGCCAATAAAATGCGCCAAGTAAAGGAGTTTTATTGCTAAGCATCCGAACGGTAAAAACCTGATAACGCTGTGAAGTGGAAACAAGAGAGATTTTGTTTTATGACTGAAATTGGCCACAAAGATGAGAACAAATGGCCAGAAGGATGCGCTGGCAGCGAGGCGTTTTTCCTGCCATCAAAGAGAGTTGCCCAGGGCATTCTGGGTTTTAAGTCAGCGTGGAGGGACGGAGACAGTCAATCGAAGCCACGCCATCAGCCTCGTGTGCCAGAGGTGCCTCGAACCTGTCCGAGGCAGCCCAAGTGACAGGTGCTGTCAATATATCGACGCCCTGTCAGGAAGTCTGTTACAGCCCTCTGCCGCATGCAGCTGATGAACTGCCAGCTCCGTCACATGCCAGCCCTCGCTCCTTCTCTCCCTTCCTCCTCTCCTCCATCACTCTCTCAATACCGCTCTAATGCCGTCTGCCGAAACTGGCGACGCGGCCCGTGATGAAATGGAAAACACCTGTCCCGTTCGATCTGCCACAGCATCCGTGCGGACAGACAAGCAAGACGATCAACAGGTAATGAAGAGCGAGAAAGATTGAGTTGCCGAGAGGAGGAGGTAAGCGGAAAAAAAAGAGAGAGAGAGAGAGAGAAAGAGAAAACGAGTCCATCGATGCTCTAATCTGGCTTGTTAATTAATCCCACAAACAATAGCGTTTCCTCAGCAACCGCACCAGTCAAAGCCAGTTAAGCTCACCAGGTCGGCACACATGCTGATCTCACGCGGCTGCGGTCACCTGGAGACTCGGCTTTGTGCGGCGGCACTAACACTAATTACCCGGGACATGAATGGCAAACTGAACAGAGGGTGTTGACTTTTTAAAACGATCACCATGACAATCTTTCAGCGAATATGAAAAGCATTGACAATACACGTCCTAATCATGCAGTGCCAGTGCGGCTAAAAACAAACCTCTGAAAACATTTTAATGAAGCGTGATAATGATGCTGAAGTTTTTTTTTTTTTTTTGCTTCAGCAGTTAGCAGACTCAACATTCAGAGCTGTTTTACATGTGCAAAGTAATTAATACTGAAATTGTGGACTTTGGAATCAGTGTGCATTAGTCATACAGTATGATATGGGATTTGTGCATTTTTTTTTGACACAAACAGACGTTACATGATAGTATCAGGAAAAAGTGCTGGTGGTGTTATATGCAACCATATTCAACAGAAATATACTTTAATCAAATCAATATATATATTTGAGTAGAGTCCTATTAAGTGCTTAATTCAATGTTTGGCATCTTACCATCATATTTACTTGTGTCCAGTTGAGCAATAGCCATACTGTAGCTCCTACTTACGTGCTTCCTCGGGAGTGTGTGAAGCCGCCGAATGCATTTTTAATTTTTTTTAAAAACTGCTGCTCATGCATCTTCAGGGAGCGTAGTAACATGCATTGGGAAAAGCACTATCCACCCCTCCTGTCTGCGAGAGCTCACGGACACCCGCGATTGTCTGGTGTCGCTATGATTGATGTGGGAGTACGAGCATGTCAGCCGAGAGCGCAGGTAATCTGCTCTCCAGGCTCCCTGATAGGACAGACTCGTTCCTGTTGAGCTGTCGCTGTGTTTTAGTTTTTGCATTTTAAAGTGCATGATGTTAGATCTGACAATAAAAGGGGTCAGTGAGTGTTTTGTTTTCTATGCCTGATTTGCTAGGGCTTATAGGCAAGTCCTTGTGTTAAAAGCTATCGTCCTGGACACGCCTGTGCCACCAGCGGAGCCGTCAACTACACAGACGTTCGCATAGGAATTAAAATTGCGATATAACCGGACTTTTCATTTTTTTCATGTTATACAGAAAATGTGTGCACCAAAGAAGCTACTTCTGAAGTTTATGCAACATGGAAGTGACCAGTCTGGCCTCGCTTAAAATGTGAAGTTGCTAAACTTTAGTCGCTTTGGAGAAATGATTTTATATGTGCCCTAAAAGTGGCCATTTTTCAGTGTTATAGTGTCTCAATATACAATAATAATTTCAAATGCAAATTATTCATATTATTGATATTATGGGTATTGATATGCAAATTGGTGGACGCTTGTAGAAGAATATGACCTGTAAACATTGTTGCTTAAATTCGAAGCATTCCCGTGTACAATTAAAGATTTTTTTCCCAAAAAATCTGTAGTGTCCGTAACCATGTCAAGTTCAGGTTGCAATATCTTAACAATTTTTCATGTTAGAATACTACAGTTTATCAGGTTTGTGTCTTTTCCTGTGAAATCTAAATTGGCCAATTTTTTCGACTGAATAACAAATAAGATAATTGAAAGACTTTATCAAAACAGTATTAAAAGAATTCCAAAAAGTTATGGACACTACACCTAGATGAGACACTTTTTAACATCAATACCATGTTTTGGCCATTTATTTAAGATATTTAAACAAATGAAGTCTCCAAGGCACCTCCAGGGTCTGGGTTCGATTCCCGGCCAGGCTCTATTCCCGTCCCTGTGTGCATGGAGTTTGCAAGTTCTCCCAGTGCTTGGTGGGTTTCCTCCGGGTACTCCTCCTCCGCAAATCAAACCCAGAGCCTGGAGGTGCGAGGCGACTGCGTTAACCACTACACCACCGTGCCGCCAAAAATATAACAAATCAATAAAATACATTATTATTTTGAGTATAATTTCCAAAAACAAAGTGACAGTACGTTATTTCAGATGTCATTACGTCGAAATAAAAACAAACACGGTCGACACGAGTCAGAAAAGGTGTAAAACAGCTGGAGATGTCGAGTCAGGCTCTGTGGTACGCGAATATAATAAGGCAACGTTCTTTACTGCCTCTCTGCCGTATATACGAATAAGTGTGAATATGAAAATCAGAATCTCTAATTGGCTCTGAGCCTCGTCTCAATGACACGTGAAACTAGACCACCTAGGAACGAGTTCAAAAACACATGCCATACGCAACTCTGCCACCTTTCCATCAACCCATGCAAAATATTTTTATTTAGCTCTTCTGGGATGGCGTCTCAGGCTGTGATCCATGTGTGGGTGCCAGCTCCAAGAGCGTCTTAGCTTTCCTGCCAGATTTATTAACAGAAAACTGGAACAGAACGGTGCTTCAGATGCACCATTGACGTATGCAAATTACAGAGGAGAAATATTAAGGATGTACTCATAGCGCCAAGTAATGAATGCAAAACTGGGAAATTGTTTTTATATATACAGTAGATATATATAGATATAGATATAGATAAATGCATACATACATAGTGAGAGAGAGATAGAGAGAGAGAGAGAGAGATTTGGATCCAGGCCTATATTTTTCCCCATCTGCACCAGTGTGTTTATTATGTAGTTTCGATAATGCCATCAAGGGTCAGTTTACAGTAACATACTCAGTCTGGCATTCGCAATGTATTATACATCTATAGGATGGTGCACCGAGCATTCCTTCGACCAGATACAATGATTGTGTGCTGCTTTGGGGAAACCCTTCCACTCGAGCATTTATCTCAGTCTGCTCAAGTTCAGTGCACTGTTTAATAAAAACGTTCAAATAGCAGTGCACCCAGCTATTAAATAAATAAATGCAAACCATATTGTTTTATGCATTAAACGGCTTGCAGCGAAAGCCAGCAGCCTGTACAGAAGCATTAAAGCGAGTCACTCACAGACCACTGAACTGTAAAAGCCCGTACTAACAATTTAAAAATGGTTAATATATTGCTAAACCGTAATGCCAAATAGTTTCAAACATAGAGATAATGGGTCTATATAGTTAAATTAATGATGTACAATGACCGTCAGAGCAGGGCCACATCAGTTCATACAGTAGGAGGATCTCCTCTTGACTCTTGGAGACCAGGGTTTGAATTGGTTGTTGGGAAACCCAAGAGCAACAGAATAGGAACAATTGTTATTGTTGATCTAAATAATCTCTAGACAGTAGCTGCCATTCTGTCTGCTTATTTGTGGGATGACTGGAGCCTATCCCAGGGGAGCTGGGACACATGATGGGGTACACCCTGGATGGAGCGACAATCCATTGCATGGCACAAACTCAAACACTCGACTCAGGCAATTTGGAAATGCCAATAAGCCTACTCCAACCGTCTCGTTACTGTGGGATGAAATCCAGCGAGCATGGAGAGAACATGCAAAGTCCACCCACACTGATTCTAAGGTGGGACTTGATCCATTGATGCTGCAGGTTCAAGATCTCATATGCAAAATAAATCTCATATACAGGGTGGGTGAAAATGAGCTAGGCGATATTTAACGGCTATAGAACTTGTGGTATCATTGGAGAACAACCCCATGGTGCACCACACCATTTTGCTCTTACTGTAAATGAGTGGTTAGATCAGCATTTTCCAGGATGTTGGCCTGGACAACGCAGACCTCATGAATGGTCTCCAAAAAATCCAGATCTCACTCCATTTTAGATTTTTGTCCTTTTGGCCTACATAAAGGACGAGATGTCCAGGACTGCTTCCAGGAGAGCTGGAGGTTCTCAGCAATATCCCAAACTACCTCCTTTAGAAGATCTTCTTGCCGTTTGAGGAACCGCTTGACACCACCAGTGCCTATGTTGAAATGTAAAAATGTGCTTTCATTTTCCTATGTAATGAATGACAGGTACAATTTGTTTCAACAAATTTTTATTACAAATATGGACATTATTAACAATTTTTAATGCCTAGTTACTTTTCACCTACTTTGTATTTAGGAATGGATACATCTAGGAATTTTTTGTTAGCTTTATTCTAACCAGGAATCTTTTGAAGGCAACATTATAGAAGCTCACGATTGATCACAAGCTGAATCAAATGATGTCAAAACATGGACAAATCACAATAACTGGGATGCTATAATTTACCTGCATGTGAATGTTCACACTAGTATTGATTTCAACCCGAGACTCCATCCTGTGAGTGTTCACTCTACGATATCAACATTCCATGCATAGCCTCCGATCATCTCGATCGGCTCCAGCGTGTTTGTTTAAAACCGAACAGTCTATCTTGTGTCGTTATACAGGTAATGATGCACTGTCCTCCGCATGCACAGTGTGGCTAATTGCGCTCCTCGGATCCTGGCTAATGACTTGATGAGAAAATTATTGATCTAATGATCTGGGCCAATGCACCACAGGTAGACGGATAAATAAATAAGCGTGCTCCCATTGTCGTGTACGTGGGGGTCGTCAATCTTAGGGATTGCCTCTGGAGCTCTTTAGTCAGTTCACATTTGGGGAAAACGCCTGTCTCATTAATAATAAGGCTTTATTAACGTAAGTGAATTTCTCCACCAAGTTGGATTAGGCGGAACAGTTATTAAAGTCCAATTTGGCCCCATTAATAATGCATACACCTTTGACTCTCTAATATCAAGATTATGTGGAATTACTGAGGCCATGCATTATTTATTAGCGACATTCAATCGGGGACCTTGATGAGCCTTAATTGGTGGTCGGGGGTGTCATTAAGCTGTCCCTGATGAGACCTGTCAGTCAGCGCTCATGTCCTTTTGACACACAACTACACACACATGCACACACAATACCACCTGTGCCAGATGTGCCTGAGGTGGCTCACCTTCTGCCATGCCTCAAGGCTTTGGGACTGGGCCTGTGCTCTGATCTTGTCCATCAGCACAGTTGTGGGATGGATTGGCTAGGCACAAAGCACAGCATGGACACTGGACCCTCTGTCTGCCCACATCTCTCTCTCTCTCTCTCGCTCTCTCTCTCGCTCTCTCTCTCGCTCTCTTTCTTTGTGCATCTGCTTTGAAAGTTAACAACCGTCTCCTCTCCTCACGATGAATTGCATGACTGAAGTAGGTTGTGAAAGACTTTTATGTAGGTTTGTAATATCGCTGAGGTACGAATGACTCACTCCAGCTTCAGTCTGGAAAGGGAAAAAAAAAGGGATTCAATCACGATCATTATCAGTCATTCAGATGACTCTGTATTTACAAAAACACACACACACATGACACACGTTGGTGAACTAAGCTCGTGTCCAAGATATGACAGATTTGAATGACGTACACAGCCGATGAGTGAGTATTTCTAATGAAATTCCTAACAGACGCTTTGGCTCTTTTCCAAAAATTCACCTAAGTGCGTTAATGATGATTCAGAAGGAGGTAATGAATAATAACCCCCATAGTTCAATACACTTCCGTAATCGAAGAGAGAGATGAACTGACATCCAGCCCAGCGATGACAAAAGGGGAGGAGAGGGAAAAAA